>SNQJ01S0016452.1:84825-106575 GCA_010110895.2 Picea sitchensis
TAAGAAGTTAAAAATATTTAGTTATTTTATTTATCCTTCAAATTACATAGTAGAAAATCAAAGCTTAGGATAACAATGTAGTTTACAAGGGATACAAAACATATACCATCAACATCAAAGAAATAAATATCGTCGACTTATGTATGGATTTTTTTGGAAAAGTGTATGATAGGGAAATTATGAGGCCTTTCATTGGTATGGATGATATTCATGTGACTTAGTAGAACTTCGATCACATCTACTACTTAGAAAACACCACATAACAAACCAATGGTAAATTATGAGGCCTTTCATTGGTATGGATGAGATTCATGTGACTTAGTAGAACTTCGATCACATTGCTACTTAGAAAACACCACATAATAAACAAATAGTACAATCACTAGTTAAATTTGACAAAGTTGTAACCACCTTTTAAGCCATCACTATCTTTAGTCTCAACATTATATGTACAACATTGATATCCTATCAACATCATGTACTATATAAGTACAATATTGATAGGAGATTACTTGGTAATTTTTATGTATTTATTAGAATTTGGTAATCTAAGAAATCAAAGTTTTAATCGATATAAAAATTTGATTGTTTTTTAATATTTAGATTGATTTAGAATTTAAAATGGGGTGAAACTTTTGGAGGTAAAATACAATTATGTATGGAACTTAGATCATGGTGTAATTTTGACCATGCCTGAAAATTCAATAGTTTAATTCAACTCAAATTTATAATCAAAATGAGGATTTATTTGCTACATGTTTAATTTATTCCTATATAACATTTGTACAAGAGTAATATCACGTGTTTCAACGAATAAAAACATCTATTTGAATTAATAGCTTATAAGGCATTTCTATATAGGTACCACTAAGTATAAATATCAATTGTGAAATTATATGCATTAATCCATCGATTAGATACTTCATTGGGATCTTGTCACCCCAAGTGACCACTAAACTTAACCATGATTACACTAGGGGTTTTGCATACTATTTTTGGTTTCCATTCTTGGAAGCTATTATAATGTAAAGGGGTTTAAAACATATATGATCATATTTATTTTCTTCGTTTAAAATTTTTACTCCACTAGAGTTCATCTCTAGGACACTTCAACTAAGTCCTTGTTTAGGTTTAAATATGCGACTACAAATTCAACACATAAAAGATCATATATTGGTTTTGGTTATTTTACAATATTTAAAGAGATACATTTTTTTTTCTCTCTCTTTTTCTTATTTTTTTTGGTTGAAAATAGTGTGCACTTACCAACTACCCTTCTCTCCCCTTTTTCCTTCCTTGTATTAATCTATTCATTGAATGATTTTGAGTTATGGAGTATCAAATAACACTAATTGTATTATCTCATTTGGTTGTTTAAAGGCATTGGTTGCCTTTCTTGTTATAAATTATTCGAATGATGCTTCCTCTTTAACCTTTTGGAGGGGAAATGAAGTGGATAATTAGCGATGGAGGAGATGATTTCTTAGCCATGAGTATATTTGTACCAATATCACACCCCTCTAAGAGTTTGGTAGGGTCATTTTAATTTATAGAAGCTATTAGATCATATATCGATGTGTCCTTCCTTGGTATCATCCACTAAGGATTTGTTATTGGGTTCTTTTGCTAGTTTGATATATTTCCTTCCTCTTTTAGCCCAAAAAACATTTAGTTTTGGGAAAGAAATGCCACATGCCCACATTTGAAACAAATCAACATACATCAAAAGACAATATGTTCATATTCCAATAATTATATCTCACTATAATTCTCATTATCTATTATGATTTTATCCACGGTCTCTTTGCTCAAATCAATGTATATGCAAAGTGTCAGCATAAGTTGAGGTATTTATATTATTAATCTCTAGAACCAAGTCAATAAACTTACTTAGGGTGTTTCCAATGGGAAAAAGAGACTCAAAATATCAATGTTCAATAGGGAGACTCGACACTCTTACCTAGATCAAGGCCTCTGATACTGACTCTGAATGTGGATTAAAACTGGGTAGCCACTACTTTATAAATGGATCATCTTTCTCTAGAAACTAATGTCCTTTACTAGCAACATGTGCATGGTCTACCTCAAGGAGGGAGTTTAAAGAAAGAACTCAATGCAAGTAGATCAAAATGCAATCCTCTAGGAAATATATTAATGAATCAAAGATCCATGTTTAGAGGTTTTTTTAGCAATGACCATTGCATCTATAGATCATTCAGTATTCTAAAAAATACTCATCTACCACCTTGATCCATTCTGAATCAAACTTCAAAACTACGAGTGGGGCTACCTTATGTAGGTAGACGAATGGGATACACGTTGTTGTAGAGGGTAGGGGATAATTCTTAAGCATTGAACAAACAACGACCTTATTATTATTTGAAGACACTCCCAAATGAAAAAAAGTGTATCTTTGAAAGAGGGTCTATTACCTTGAAAACCTCTCAGAGGGGAGAGCTTTTATTGTTGTAGAGAAGGAAGCAAACCCTTTATTTTGAGAGCCACGACCATATTGCAGATGGGTCACATTATACCTTGAATAACCACTGAAAAAGGTTGGAAAAGACTTCTCTTGTAAGTTTTGCATCCCCTTTGAAAGATTTCTCCAAAGTGAAAATAATGAATATGGAAATTTCCTTAAAGTGAACAATTATTTTACCATAACACCTTTTGAAGATACTTTCTTTTTAAATGCCCATTTTCATATGCTTTGTTAAACAATAACCACTAATTGATGGTTTGAAATTATGAACCATTTATTCAATACATTTCAAACTCACCCTTGGGCAAAGAGTAATATGACACATTTAGAAAAGCAATTTAAACAATAAAAAATAGAGATTTTGTCCAAATTTACATCCCGGTTCCTGCAAATTCCTACCACAAGACCCAAAAGGTACGTTTATCCAATTGTGGTTTTTTTATCAGTTTCTTTGAATAGATTAATTTTTGAGTAAGAGATTAAATTACAACTTATAGTATGAGATTTTACATTAAAATTAAAATTAAATTAATTAAAATTAAATGTTATTAAAAGTATATGATTTTATTAATAGTTATAGTTATAATTATAAAAGATATTGTTTTTTTTAATATTATTTATGTTGAAATCACTTTTTGATTGTGAAGTATGATCTAAAATTATTTTTGGTTGGTTAAGATCTAGTCTTCCTCACATATAAAGAAATGGGTTAGTTTTAATATGAATAGAAATCTATCCCTTACTTTAGAAAGCACTAATGTAACCAAATTTTATTTACACACAATGACGATGTAACACTAAATATTATATCAATAAAAAATAAACCAATAATTTTAAAAATTATAAACTTTTTCCTTTTTGYTAATGGAAAAYATGTGGTGTTTGGTGAGACACATACCCTATTTTGTTGACAGGATATGTAATGTTCTTAATAATGTTTGTTTTTATTTAAGAAGTTTAAATCATTTCAAATTTTATAAATAAWKTATAATTSGTCCYCAATGAGGAGATGTAAATTTGGAYAAAATCTTTATTTTCTGTTATTTAAATTRTCTTTYTAAATGCATAAATGAATTCASCMTGTTRAAAAACCTTGAAATATTTGGATTATACAAACTTAACTACTCAAATCTACAAATCCAATCATTCAAAAAAAATAACCAAAAAACTTGAAATATTGGGATTATACAAACTTAACTACTCAAATCTACAAAWCCAATCATTCAAAAAAAATAACCAAAAACCTTAAAATATTCAGATTATACAAACTTAACTACTCAAATCTACAAATCCAATCATTAAAATAAAAAAATAAAATAACAAAAAAATCCAAAAAAAAATTAAAAMGTTTATACTACTATTAAAACTTCCAACGGAAAGGWTGAACTGTMAGCGTAAATCATCTCGCTGAAGGTTCAAAGGTACAAAATAGCATAAATATGTGTCGAAGGAACCGCGGCAGTAATACAGTGGACCTGACAATTTTGCTGTCTTTACTGTCGTCGGGACGTGACTCCTGTCAGCTGCTCAGAAGCTCCCCTTTGCTTTCAATTTCCACTCAAGTGCCATCACATTCCTAGTCCCCGCCTCCACTTTCTATTTAATTCCTTCAACCTCACTCAGGTTCCTCAAACTCATCCCACCTCCTTCTGTCTATCAGAAAATCTATCTCTGTGTATGATTGAGTTTTGATCGATTGCATCGTCAATTACCCATAATTTCTGGAGGGTCAGTAACTGCGATTCAATATGCCTTTCATGATTGGATTGTATTCTATGGAATCCTCATTCTAATGACTAGTCTTACTGGACTGCTGAATATGATTATATGTCTTTCTGCTGCAGGGAATGGGTGGCCTGGAATTTATGGTGGTAGGTTTGCTGTTAGTAGCCACCAGATCTACGATGGCTTCAAGCTGGATAAGTGCCCATGCAACTTTTTATGGTGGAAGTGATGCCTCTGGCACAATGAGTAATTATTTCTATCTTTCTGTAAAGCTGCATGGATATGAGTTTTTATTTATTCATTTTAATCTGAGTAAACATCTAGTGCAAGATATAAAATAGGTAGTTAGTTAAGAATAGATCTCAAAACTTTTCTGGCATGAGATTTAAAGCATTCAACGATTAAAGCTAGCTAGCTTTCTCATACTTCTATTCATTTACTCACGTATCCATTTCTCTCAGTTTTGCTCACTTTTTCCATTTCTCCCATTGCAGGTGGAGCTTGTGGCTATGGAAATCTATACAGCCAAGGCTACGGCACCAACACAGCAGCTCTGAGCACGGCCCTTTTCAACGGTGGCCTCAGCTGTGGAGCCTGCTTTCAAGTCATGTGTAATGACGACCCACAATGGTGCCTGAGGGGATCTGTTGTGGTCACTGCTACTAACTTCTGTCCACCTGGGGGATGGTGCAATCCTCCTCTGCGCCACTTTGATCTCTCACAGCCTGTTTTCCTGAGGATTGCAAAGTATAAAGCTGGAGTCGTTCCCATCTTGTACAGACGGTTAGTAGTTTATCAACTTCCTCTTGTTAATTTTTGGGCTGTGTAGTGGTTTGGATGGAGCTGGCAAACAACTCAAGTTCAATTCTTGGAAATTTTATATGTTTATTTTTACACCGATTTGTGTGTGTGAATTCAAGATAGGTACATCAAAACCTAGACCTAATATTCATATTTTTCTTTGCTGTTTTCAGAGTTCCTTGTCACAAAAGGGGAGGAATCCGATTTACAGTCAATGGCCATTCATACTTCAACCTGGTTCTCATCACGAACGTAGGAGGAGCAGGAGATGTCCACGGCGTTTGGATAAAAGGGTCAAGGACTGGTTGGCAGCCAATGTCACGCAACTGGGGACAAAATTGGCAAAGCAACTCCTACCTCAATGGCCAGAGCCTCTCCTTCAAGGTCACCACCAGCGATGGCAGAAGTGTGACTTCGTACAATGTGGCTTCTGCCCACTGGCAGTTCGGGCAGACTTTCAGTGGAGCTCAGTTCCATTAATGAATAGGGTTCCTCTTTGGATACTATATATGCACTAAAGTCCAAGGGAAGAGCTTGTTTTGTTGTGGTTCTTCTCAACCTACTTATTAACTCCTGTGTATTTGTCATTGATGTTGAATGCTGTGGTGGGTTCCCAACTCCAAAATCCACCCGCTTCATATGATAAGCATTTTTTTGAATGCTGTGTACCGCCGGCACTGGTGGCTCCTACTGCGAGTAAACTTTTGCAGTTTCTGCACTCGAAGAGTGCTTCCATGGAGCTCCAAATCTGACGAGAATGTGTTATGGCTCTACATGATATGTATTGCCCTTTGTGTATCCATGTAGCTTTATATGAGGAAGATGTGTTAGAAATATAGATGTGTATTATGTAATTGTTTTGATAATATTTATATAATATATATATTTTTGATATTTGGGAGAATTTGTATTAGTTGGATAAACAGTACTCAATTTCGTCAAGGTATTTTTTTTCCTTTAATTTCATCAAAATTTTGGTAGGAATTCTCAGTTGTTGGATGTAAAATTATTGCAAGTTTTAATAATATACTATTTGGGTGTTTTGAATCTATCTATTCAAAATTGTAATTGGAATAAATGAAATTGTTATTTGAGTAATTTTCCATCTTCTAAATTCCAATGAATATAAGTAATGGGAGTAGGTTAATTCTGGACCAATTTTTTTTTCAGAGTTTCATTTTTTATAGGAAAAAAATGAGTTTGAATCAGGTCTTCAAATTTTTAGGGGTAGTCTGAGTTTAGCATGAATCAAAGTTCTATGCATTTCAAAACCATATTTCAGGGGTTTTCCCATTTTAAACCAATCCAGATGCTCAAAAAATCGATCAAAACTCTGGATTGGTCCAAAATTTAACAGCCAACCACCGAACAGATTGCTCCCAAGTTAACCCATTCCTAAGTAATCTGAATGCATCAGCCAGATTGAACAATTCTCCATCTACCATATTCCAATGAATATAAGTAATCTGAATGCATCAGCCAAATTCCAACACAAAGTGATCTGAGTGCTGAGGCTTTGAATCTACCCAAATATTCAAAATTGTTATTTAATCAAATTCACTGTCAGCCAGCCAGATTCCAATTGGTATTGTAGTATTTTTTTTACAAATGAGATAATTATAGTTACACATGGAAAAATTCTATATCTTAAAGATAGATAAAATTTGTATTTTAATGTTTTGGAACATATTAAAATGTAATTATGATAAATAATATTTTATAAAATAATATGAAATTTTAAAAATAAATATAGAAATATCAACCAACAAAATTAATATTTTTACAGACAATATTATATACTTCAGAAATCAAAATAAGGCTTTACATCCTAAGTTGGCCATTCTTTTACCATAAAACCTTGAAACAAACTTTTCTTTTTAAATATCCATGGCCAACTTTTGAAATTCTGAAACACTTGATATGTTTAACCTCATCCTTTTGTCAGCGAGCAAGCAAAGAATATATGACAAGTATATTGTACTGAATAAGGATGATTTTTTTGGACAGTGAACCAAGACTATATGATAAGTTCAAGTGTATTGTACTGAGGAAGGATATTCTGTATTTGACACCAGAAACTTTATGGAGAATAAATATTGTCAAAGGATAACAAATGCCTGTAAGTAATTTAAATATGATGTAACATAAATTACACTTAAATGCACACATTCCTGGAATTTACTTCAAATGTACACATTCCTGGCATTCACTTTAAGAATTTTTCAAAATAAAAAACAGTGAATATTTCCCTGAGGATGTCCATGTAGTTTTAAATGAGGATACTGTTTTATAAATCTATTGAAATGCTGTTTTATAAATACATAGATAATATCTATAAGTATGTAATTGTTTGGATGATATTTACATAGTAACTACTATTCCAATGAGTATCCTTGCTAAGATGTCTCCAAAAATGTTAAAGTTTAATTTTATAGAAAAATGTCTTATGAAAATATAAAATGCCAAAATATAGAGATGGTTGTAAGAAATATAAGAAGAACGTATGTAACCAATTTTTTTTTATAAAGAATCTAAAAATTACAGAAAAATCTAAATGATATTAGGAATGCAAGAATGATTCAATAGACAATTCTTGTTTTATTCTTATATCTAGTATTCTTCTTATAAGAAAGTAGGGCTCAAAGGGATATATTCCATGAGATTCTCGCCACTTATTAGAGATGCTCGCTCCCCTATGCTCTCCATTCTCTTCCTTAGGAAATAGGTTAGTTTTATAGGTTTCCACTCTTTATTTAAGCATTACATCAAATATCCCTTGTATTTTATGTATTCTAACATATGAATAGAAAACAACTTCTTAAGTAATGTGGTCTTTATATTTGGGTTTTTAATTAGTTAAATTTATTAAACAAAATATTAATATGAGACATTATACCCTCTCAATGTAACCTTTTGAAAACAAAAACAACTTCCTAAGTAATGTGTTTTTTATATTTGGGTTTTCAATTACTTAAATTTATTAAACAAAATATTAATATTTGCATGGTTAATATGAGACATTATATCTCCTCAATGCAACCTTTTGAAAACTAATGCAGGAGCATCGCTAGCAAAGCAAGTGCAAGTGGAGGACAGCTAGGAGCATCGCTAGCAAAACAAGTGCAAGTGGAGGACAGCTGGATACGCACCAGCGCACATTTTGAAGACGTTTTAAATTTGAAAAGATGAAACATTAATGTAATATCTGGAAAAGATACATTTGCTTTTATGGTTTGGAGATTGTAACGCAAATCTTGAGTGTTTGCTCCCATATGTCAGTTGTAGGCATTTAATGTAATGAATGTAAAGTAAATGTAGACTTTAATTCGATTAGATAGCTTAAAGTTGTAGGAGGGAAAACTTGAGAAAGCTCCCTCGTATGTATTCTATTGTATCATTATTCTCATAGTAGTTAGAAGCTGTAGAAAAAGAGAGCATAGGAGAGGAGGAAGAACAAAGATTGTAGAAGTTGTATGAGCAGATAGTTGTTGCTATAGAGACCATGTACAGAAGCACGTGAATTAATATAATAAGGCTTTGATTCAATCTCATGGTGTTGTTATGATTACTGCTTACATCTATTGAATGGTATGTTTACAGTTTGCTTATATGCTTTGTTGTACATTTGTTTCAATGCTTATGTGTATGATTTCATGTTGAATGTATGAAGTCTATGAGAGGGAGAGTATGAGTTTCAATTGTTTCTAATCCTGATAATTCCTGCAAGGAGTGCAATGAAGGTCCGCAAGGAGTGCGTTGACAAGATTCCGAGTTTTACCTCAGAAAAGCTCAGGAGAGATAGAGTTGTTCTTATACCAATAGAAGTGTAAGTATAACACAAAGTCGTGCAAAGTGTGTGCAGGCCCGATTGAAGTCTTAGAATTTTCCAACCCAAATGAGTGGTTGAAGGACTTATGTCACAAGGACTGCGTAGAGGTGGGAGACATCAGATAATCAACGATTATCGTGAAGGTCGCAAGGAGTGCGCACAAGAATTCCCTAGAATCCTTGAGTTTGCAGCAAGAACCAAACTCAGGAGGGATAGAGACTTCGAACAGTTCGAAGGAAGGACGAGGTTTGTAGTCACCTTGCGGAATCAAGCTCAGGAGGAAAGATGTTGAGTTATTTGGCTAGGAAGTATTGAGAACCTGAACAGATGGTGGAAACTCTTGGAGGGAGAAATGTCGATACCCGTGGACCGTTAGATCCAGCGGAGTTGCAAGGAGGATAAAGGCAAGAGTTCTTCAACACTCACAAGCTCAGGAGGGATAGAATCCATTAGAACTAGGGGAGCATGAGCCATTGATTTAGGGCGCTCTGAAATTTGGGTATTTCGGGAGTTGCGAGTGTGGAGGAAACAACTACCCGGAAGTCGCGATATGCAAAATCCCGACGCGATCAGGACCATTGATCGTGGAAAGAACTCAGGACCGTTGATCAGGTACAAAGGGTCATCGCAATTTCGGATTTTGGGAGAAGGGGAGAGGGCCACTTCACAAATCCCCGATACGTGAAATCCCGACACAATCTGGTCTGTCAGATCATGGAAGAATTTGGACTGTTGATTTGGGGTGAAGAAATATCGCGATTTCAGATATCAGGCGAAGGGAGGAAAACTACATCACGAACTCCCGATATGCGAAATCCCGACACACTCGAAGGTTGGGCCCCAAGTGACAGTCGAGGGTCACATCAGGAGAATTTAAGGGAGGATCTAGAGACCGTTAGCCCATTTTGGGATTTCGGGACTTGGAGGAGTTGGGGCACCTTGTAACGGAAGTCCTGATACGCGAAATCACAACACGCCCTTTTGGGGTTAAGTTTGTGGTCACGCCATGGTCACGAGGGGTGGAGGTTTACGCCTAGCGCTTGTTCGCGTGGGTGTGACTTCTAGAAGGACATATGGTTATATGTGTTGGAGATTCCAGCTAGGAATCAAAGAGCCATTTCGGCTCAAAGGAATTTGAAGATCCATAGGCTGGGAGGTCAGCGGACCCTGCTGAGGTGGGGGTCTGCATCAGGTGGTGTCAGAACTAACAACTTTTGTTTTCTGTAGAAGAAAGACAGGGAACAGTTGTAATTGAATTCTGCATGGAAAGATTGAAACAATGCCGCCAAGAAGACGTCAAGAAAAACCTATGCCCGATCCAGTCATGGAAAAGGAGATGAGAGAACTTCGTGCTCGATTAGATACTATGGAGACAACACCAAGGCAAACACCTGATACTGGAGATGTCAGTGAAGCCGAAAATGAGAACGAAGCAGGATTCAAAGAAGAAGTTGTAGCCGAAGATGCTGCAAGGTAACGTCTATTCAAAGTTGTTGCAAGAATAGGGGCCAAATTAAAAATGGACATCTCGATGTATGAAGGCAACTTAGATGTTGATAAGTTGCTAGATTGGTTTAGAACTCTGGATAAATACTTTGATTATGAGGATATCGAAGAAGATAAGAAAGTAAATCATGTTGTCACTAGACTGAAAGGACATACAACATTGTGGTGGGATGAACTGCAGGCTGACAGGCGTTGCAAAGGAAAACAAAGAATTTAAAGCTAGGATAGGATGGTCACCAAGATGAAAGCCAAATTCATACCCAGAGATTACCAAATCAACTTGTTCCGGAGAATGCATAATTTGAGACAGAAGGGGTTGACAGTGAAGGAATACACTGAGGAGTTTTATAGGATAAACATTAGAGCTGGTCACCGTGAGAGTGATGATGAAAAGGTCACCAGATATATGAATGGTCTGAGATATTACATTCAATATGAGATGAGCATGATGACAATTAGAAATGTGGAAGATGCTTATCAGGTTTCTCTGAAAGCAAAAGAGAAATTGGCCCGAAAGCAAAGTCAAAGGGGTAGAGGTAGAATTCAAAGTAGAGGAAAAGTAGTTGCCCAAGTCAAAGTACAGAATCCCAAGGATGAAGAGAAGAAGCCTCATAACCACCCAGAAAGAGGAGGAAGTTCACAGGGAAGACAATATGCCGATAGGAATACTTTTCCTCGAGCAAGAGGAAGAGGAAGAGGAAGAGGAGGTGAAGTAAAGTGTTTTATCTGTGGAAAGATCGAGAACAAATATTTTGAATGTCCTGATAGAAAAAGAGATGGAGGAGGCGAAGCTCACATTTCAGAAGCACAAAGGAGAAATGCCGAGGCAAAAGATGTAGAAGGCGAAAGATCCTTAATGGTGAGGAAAATTCTCTTGAAGCCAGAGAAGGAGGTGGAGAATCTAGTCCAGAGGAACAATTTGTTTAGAACTTCTTGCAAGACCAAGGATAGGGTATGCAAGGTGATAGTGGACAGTGGAATCACAGATAATTTAGTATCCATGGAGATGGTGGAAAATATGGAATTGGAGACAGTTGCACATCCAAGCCCATACAAGGTTTCGTGGTTGCAAAAAGGGCATCAGGTAATAGTCACTAAACAGTCTTTAGTTGAATTCAAGATAGGGGGTTATAGAGATGAGATCTTATGTGATGTTATTCCCATGGATGTCTGTCATATTTTGTTGGGGAGGCCGTGGAAATATGACAGAAATGTTATCCATGACGGAAGAAAGAACACCTATACCTTGGAAAAGAATGGTAGGACGCATATGTTGTTGTCAATTGAAGACAAGAAGGTGAAAGAAGAAGCAAACAACACTATACTTCTCATGAGTGGGAAGGAACTTCTGGATGAAGTAAATAAATATGAAGAAATGCAGTTTGTTGTGGTGAGAAAACCTAGATTCATTATGATCGGTACTTCAATAGATGATCTACCTGAGGAAATTCAAGAACTGTTGGATAATTTTGTTGATATAGTGGTGGACGATTTACCTTTTTCGTTTCCTCCCATCAAGAGTATAATCCATCACATTGACCTTATACCAGGAGAGAGTTTACCAAACAAAGCATCGTACAAACTGACACCACAGGAGAATGAAGAAGTCAAGAAACAAGTCCAGGATTTGATGGACAAGGGGTTGATTAGGGAAAGCTTGAGTCCATGAGTTGTACAGTGTTAAGTCCGAAGAAATATGGTGGATGGAGAATGTGTATAAACTCGAGGTCTATAAACAAAATCACCATCAGGTATAGATTTCCTTTACCCAGGATGGATGACTTGATGGATTGCTTGAGTGGAGCAATTTTTTTTTCAAAAATTGATTTGAAAAGCGGATATCATCATATTAGAATGAGGGAAGGTGATGAATGGAAGACAACATTCAAGACGAATGAAGGACTGTATGAATGGTTTGTCATGCCATTTGGCTTGACGAATGCGCCAATCACTTTTATGAGATTGATGAACGAAGTCTTGAAAGATTTCATTGGGAAGTTTGTAATTGTGTATATTGATGATATACTGATCTTCAATAAGAATGAGGAAGAACTATGAGACATTTAACTCTAGTGATGAGGAGGTCGCAACAAGAGAAGTTGCTAATAAATCTAAAGAAGTCGTCTTTCATGAAAAGAGAACTCATTTATTTTGGTTTTGTGATCTCTTCAAACGAGTTGAAGATGGATCCTGAGAAGGTAAAAGCAATCAAAGAATGGCCATCACCAAGGAATATCTTTGAAGTCAAAATATTCCATGGACTAGCCAGTTTTTATAGGAAGTTCATCAGAAATTTTAGTGGGATTAGTGCACCAATGATGGACACAGTCAAGAAAAGACATAAATCTTTTCATTGGGCAGAGGAAGAAGAAATAAGTTTCAAGTTGTTAAAGGAGAAGATAACCGAACATCTAGTTCTGGTTCTGCCAGATTTCAGTAAAACATTCCAAGTCAGATGCGACGCAAGTGGATTTGTAGTTGGAGCAGTCTTAAGTCAAAACAATAGACTGATTGCATACTTCAGTGAGAAGCTGAATGAAACCAAGATGACATATTCCACGTATGATAAAGATTTTTATGCAGTCATACAGGCGCTGAATAAATGGAGGCACTACTTGGTTCCAAAGGAATTTGTTTTGTATAGCGACAACCATGCTTTACAATTTGTAACCATACAGGAGAAATTGAACCAGAAACATGCAAAATGAGTTGAATTTATGCAAAATGGGTTGAATTTATGCAAAACTTTACTTTTGTTATAAAGCACATTTTTGGAAATGCTAACAAGGTTGTTGATGCATTGAGCAGGAAATGTTTGATTTTGAAAGAGTTTCATGTGAAGACCTTAGGTTTTGATAGCCTTAAGTATATGTACAGAGATGATTCAGATTTCAAGGATGCTTATGAAGCATGCGAGAATACTATTCTTAGAGATAGAAGCCAATGGATTGAATACTTAATTCAGGATGGACTGTTATTCAAAGGAAATCAGTTGTGTATCCTGAAGAGTTCTATGGGAGAAAACCTTTTAAAGGAAAAACATAGTGGGGGATTGGCTAGACATTTTGGCCATGACAAAACATTTGCGCAACTGAATATTTTATATTATTGGCCAGGGATGAGGACAGATGCCAAGAAATTTGTCAACAGATGTAGAATTTGCCAGCACACAAAGGGGAAAAGACAGAATACAGGGTTGTATCAACCACTGCCAATACCAGAGAGACCGTGGGACGCGGTAAGCATGGATTTTGTGTTAGGATTGCCGAGAACACAGAGAGGTTGTGATTCCATATTCATGGTAGTCGATAGATTCTCTAAAATGGCACATTTCATTCCATGTCAGAAAACCAGTGATGCAACACACATTAAAAATATGTTTTTCAAAGAAGTTGTTCGACTTCATGGTTTACCCAAGAGTATTGTTTCAGACAGAGATACGAAATTTGTTGGTCATTTCTGGAGAACACTATGGAAGAAGTTGGGGACAGATTTATCTTTTAGCTCAACATATCACCCTCAGACAGATGGACATACTGAGGTAGTAAATCGAAGTTTGGGAGACTTATTAAGGAGTTTAGTAGCTGAACATCATAGTCAGTGGGATCAGATTCTGCCACAAGAAGAATTTTCATATAACGACTCACCTAACCATAGAACAGGATAGAGCCCATTCCATATAATGTATGGAATGCAGCCAAGAGGAGTATCTGAGTTGAGAGACTCAGAGAAGAATAAGTTCAGAAGTGTTGGAGTGAAATATTTTGCAGCAGAGATGCAGGAGCTCCACAGTAAGATTAAAGAGTGGTTGCAGAGTTCTAGCCAGGAATATAAGCATAGAGTAGATCAGCACAAAAGAGAGCTTCAATTCGAAGTGGGAGATTTGGTTTTAGTGCACCTCAAAAAAGAAAGGTTCTCAAGGGGAACATATAATAAACTAAAGATGAAAAAGATAGGGTTGTGTAAGATTTTACGGAAATTTGAGGCAAATGCTTATGAGATAGAATTGCCAGATGGTGTGAGAATATCACCCATATTCAACATAGCATATATGTATCCTTACAGAGAATATGAAGCCAGAGGAGGAGAGAATCAAAAGGAAATTCAGTGGGTTAAAAATATGCATGTAGCTGAAAATCCGTAGATGGAAAAGATCATTGATCAAAGAGTTAGCAAGAAAACCTGGAGAAAGACATATTTTGAGTATTTGGTAAAATGGAAAGGACACCCGATTGAGGATGCCAGTTGGGAAAGTGAAGAAAATATCCAGAAACATGGACAGAGAGTGCAAGAGCTCATGGACTAGAGTCCATGAATTTTTTCAACCAGAGGAGTATGATGCAGGAGCATCACCAGCAAAGCAAGTGCAAGTGGAGGACAACTAGATCTGCACCAGCGTGCATTTTGAAGACGTTTTGAATTTGAAAAGATGAAACATTAATGTAATATCTAGAAAATATACATTTTCTTTTATTGTTTGGAGATTGTAACGCATATCTTGAGCGTTTGCTCCCATCTATCAGTTGTAGGCATTTAATGTAATGAGTGTAAAGTAAATGTAGCCTTTAATTTGATTAGATAACTTAAATTTGTTGGAGGGAAAACTCGAGAAATCTCCCTCGTATGTATTGTATTGTATAATTATTCTCATAGTAGTTAGAAGCTGTAGAAAAATATAGCATAGGAGAGCAGGAAGAACAAAGATTATAGAAGTTGTATGAGCAGATAGTTGTTGTTGTAGAGACCATGTACAAAAGTATTTGAATTAATATAAGAAGGCTTTGATTCAATTTCATGGTGTTGTTATGATTATTGTTTACATCTATTGAATGGTATGTTTACAGTTTGCTTATATGCTCTATTGTGCATTTTCTTCAATTCTTATGTGTATGATTTCATGTTGAATGTATGAAGTCCGTGAGAGGGAGAGTATGAGTTTCAATTGTTTCTTTTCCTGATAATTCCTTCAAGGAGTGCAGTGAAGGTCCACAAGGAGTGCATTGATAAGATTCTGAGTTTTACCTCAGAAAATCTCAGGAGAGATAGAGTTGTTCTTATACCAAAAAAAGTGTAAGTATAACACAGATCCATGCAAAGTGTGCATAGGCCTGGTTGAAGTCTTAGAATTTTCCAACCCAAGTGAGTGGTTGAAGGAATTATGTCGCAAGGAGTGCGCAGAGGTGGGAGACATCAAATAATCAACAATTATCGTGAAGGTTGCAAGGAGTGTGCACAAGAATTCCCTAGAATCCTTGAGTTTGCAGCAAGAACCAAGCTTAGGAGGGATAGAGACTTTGAAGAGTTTGAAGGAAGGACGATGTTTGTAGTCACCTCGCGGAATAAAGATCAGGAGGAAAGACACTGAGTTATTTGGCCAGGAAGTATTGAGAACCTGAATGGACGGTGGAAACTCTCGGAGGGAGAAACGTCGATACCCGTGGGCCGTTAGATCCAACGGAGTTGCAGGGAGGATAAAGGAAAGAGTCCTTCAACACTTACAAGCTTAGGAGGGATAACAACCATTAGAACCAGGGGAGCGTGAGCCATTGATTTAGGGCACTCCAAAATTTGGGAATTTCGGGAGTCGGGAGTGTGGAGGAAACAACTACCCGGAAGTCACGATACGTGAAATCCCGATGCGATCAGTACCATTGATCATGGAAAGAACCCAAGACCGTTGATCTGGTACAAAGGGTCGTCGCAATTTCAGATTTTGGGAGAAGGGGAGAGGGCCACTTCAAAAATCCCCGATACGCGAAATCCTGACTCAATTTGGTCCATCAGATCGTGGAAGAATCTGGACCATTGATCTGGGGCGAAGAAATATCATAATTTCGGATATCAGGCGAAGGGAGGAAAACTACATCGCGAACCCCCGATACGCGAAATCCCGACATGCTCAAAGGTTGGTCCCCAGGTCATTGTCGAGGGTCACATCAGGAGAATTTAAGGGAGGAGCTAGAGACCGTTAGCCCGTTTCGGGATTTCAGGACTTGGAGGAGTCGGGGCACTTTGTAACGGAAGTCCCGATATGCTAAATCACGACATGCCCTTTTGGGGTTAAGTTTGTGGTCATGCTAGTGGCCACGAGGGGTGGAGGTTTACGCCTAGCGCTTGTTTGCGTGGGTGTGACTTTTAGAAGGACCTATGGTTATATGTGTTGGAGATTCTAGTTGGGAATCAAAGAGACATTTCGGCTCAAAGGAATTTGAAGATCCATAGGTCAGGAGGTCAATGGACCCTGTTGAGGTGGGGGTCTACGCCAGGGGTCTGCATTAGGGGTCTACGTCTGGGTTTTCAATTAGTTAAATTCATCAAACAAAATATTAATATTTGCATGGTTAATATGAGGCATTATATCCCCTCAATGCAACCTTTTGAAAAAAAAGAAGTAATGTTCCTACATAACATCCTCCATTTTTGAAGTCTCTACATTATGTTTGTAGAGTCTCCATTACACCTTTATCTGGGTAATGACTTAGTTTCAAAGCATTGCAACATTAAAACTCTGCATTTGATTCTACTTGAAATATCCTAGACCACTCAAGAATATCAAGAATATGATTAGGATCATATGATACTTCTTCAATAAGAAAACATGAAATACAATGGTGCAGGGGATGATCAACAAATCCCTTCTCCCAATGCTATGTGTGGGATGAGCCTAAGTGCTCTACCAACCCATGTAACTATGCGATGAAAATGTACAATTGTATTTGAATGAAATAAATGAAACATCAATACAACATTCATGAATGATTCAAAAATTTGGTTCTCATTATATCCATGGCTATTTACAAACAAAATATTTATGTCCCTCACTGTTTCTCTCTATTTTGGATTTCTTCTCATATCCGATGGTCTTCTCTACAACACCACTTGCTCCCCATCGTTCGTTTGAAGTCTTATTTCTGTACATTCAATCTCTCTTACTCTTCCTTTATCTTTTATTGTCATGTTTGGATCCTACATAACCTTCAAATTCTACTAATATTGTGGTGCTTTTGGACACCCACCTCTTATTAATCAACTTCTTAGAATTCAACCTAATCTCCTTCTCAAACATGTTATTTATTGCATGTTTTGAATCGACATATTGTTATTTATTAATGGTTTCTTTCTTAAATATTTGAGAACCACCTTTTCAAACTCCTTATAGATCTCTTCATTAGATCCTTGTGTCATTTTATCTTCCTCGAGTTCACATCACATCCCCATCCTTTTACACACCACTCATTCCTCAGTGTATGTTCCAAGTCCTTCTTCCTACTTTTCACATTGTCTTGCACCTTATTCTACACTTCATCTCTTATACACGTTGTTTCATCCTTGGCATACTTATCCATGAATTGTTCCCATAGTTCTTTGAACCTCTTACATTCATCCCTCACATTGCTTCCTTTTGTGCATGCTTTTGTTTTGGCACACATTCAAACATCACCATCCTTTGCATCATTATGCGCAACTATTTCTTCTATATGTTCCCCTATATCTAACCTTGGGCATGATACTCCTTCATTAGATTCCCCCTGTGAATAAAAATTTGCACATCTTGGTTTAATCCCTACACATTGTTCTTCACCTACCTTCACCTTCCCCTTTTGAATTTTCTGATACTCATCTTCAAAAATGTAAGTTCTCTCCTAAATAGTTTTATACTTCCACTTCATGCAACAAGTCTTATATGCTCTGATATGTGTCTCCAAAACCTTCTCATCTAACACTCATTCAATTTCTCCCACCTTTTTCTTCAACACCTAATTGTGCTAATGCACCTTGGCATTTTCTACTACATCAACTCTTGATGCTTCATACACATATAGATTGAACACATTTAATATTCATGGAATGTCAAATTCTTCAAGCAACTCAACCTAGTATGCATTTTGTCCATATTTCTCTTTAATCACCAAAAACCAATATTTTGTACATTCAATTTACTATATCCATTGTTAGGATAACCCTCTTTACTCATATGCATACACTTCATCACCAACTTTAAAAGACATAAAAATTATATGCATATTGATGCACCCTTTGTACTCCATGTTTTTCAAGTTCAAAGCATATTGCACCTATGCATACACTTCCTCATTTGTTTTGTGAAATATTTGACATTGACCCTTCTCGTCCTCACCTATTCTAGAAAATCAATTAATTTTACTAGACCTCTTTGATTATATTAATACACAATCTAAAACGATGTTTTTTTAGTGAACTATTCACATAATTGTTGCTTGTGAAGTATTCCTATTCCAAAACTAAATCGTATTATTGTGGCTTATCTCTATCCAAACAACTTGGCAGAATCCTTAAACTTTGCTTCAAAACTTCTATCTACAAGTGATATAATGAACTTTATTGTAGCTTCATTCCTAGCTTCTTCCACATAGTCTTCCAAAAGTGACTTAGAAACCTCTTGTCTTGGTCTGATTGAATGGTCTTTGGTGATCCATGCAAACGTATCACTTCTTTGAATACTAATTCATCATAGTGAGTCACACCACTAATCTTCCTACATGGAATGAATGTGTCATATTCAAAACTATGTTAATGACAACAAACAAAGCATGAAACCCTTATTTCTTTCTATATCTACCTAGTACAAAATCCATAAATAAATCTCCCAAGGCACCTTGAATATCAAAAATGGCATGTGCAACCCTGTAATTTGACTTGCACCCTTTTCCATTTGGCACACTTTGCATCTCTCCATAAACTTTCTTACTTCTAAGTGCAAGTTTGGTCATTGATACATTTCTTCTAGCAAACTAATGGCCTTGTCTTATCTAAAGTCTTATGAGAATAGTCCATGATGTATCCTTGTGACTAATTTTTCATGATTCAAGCCTTCATGTATGCACCATTGTTTCCCTTTGAACAAATTCTCATTGTTTATAAAATATTCCATCTCCACAATTTTATCCTACAAAATTGGATTTTTGCATCACTCTCGTATGTACAAAAAATATGTGTTGTGTGCGTACTTCTTTTTATTTTCACAAATACCATCATCCCATTCTTCATCATCTCCATTGTCAATGCCCCCTTGATCAATTCATCAACCACTATGTTTTTCTTCCCATATTTTTACTTCAACACAAATGCATTTTCTAGCAACATCTCAGTATAGTTCATGTGTCTTGATCAACTTCATCTAATTCTTAATGAACTTCAATTTTTGATGATTTGTTTACAAAAGAAACTCTTTGGGTAATAAGTAATGTCTCCATTGATTTAGCACTTGTAGTAGCACCTAAAACTCCTTATCATATGTCGAGTACTTATTTCATGCCTCTTTCAACTTTTCTCTAAAATACACTATTATGATTCCTTCCTAATTGGACACTACGCCAATAGCCTCTCTAACCACATAACAACCAACTTGAAATGCTTTGTTACAATAAAGGGTGATGCCAACATTTCCACCCTAGTAATATTTTTCTTCAATAACTCAAAACTCTTATGTGGTCATGCATCCCAATTGAATCCTTTCCCTTCCACACACTTGGTCATAACACACAACTGACACTAAATACCTTGATGAGATTCCTTTAAAAATGGTCAATACCATGGAAACTTCTTACCTTAGTGACACTCCTTGGTGTGGGCTAGACCAAAATTTCCTTGACTTTGTTTGAATCCATGCACATCCCTTCTTGTCTCATAACAAAGCCTAGATACAACAACTCATATTTCATATACTAGAATTTATTTATATTAATGCATACTTTCCATTTGCTCAATGTTTCAAATACCATTCTCATATTCTATAAATGCTCCTTTTGACTTTTGCCAAAAATCAAAATATCATGCAAATACACAACCACAAACTTATCAATGCATGGTTTAGTACATTTTCCATTATCCAAATGAATTCACTTGACACATTGGCCAACCCAAATGGCATAACCAACTATTTGTAAAGTTCATTCTTGGTCTTGAATGCAATATTCCACTCATCACTTTTAATGATTTTAATATGATAATATACATTCTTAAATCAATATTTGAGAATTATCTTCCACCAGTCACAATTTATCCTTCAAGTCATCCATCCTCAACAATGGGAATATATACTAGATCCTGATCTTGTTCAAGACTAGATTATATATACAAATTCATTTTTTCTAATCTTTTGCTATGTATCATTATTAGCAATGGAATGACACACAGGCTCATATTGTCTTGAATCAAGACTGTATACAACAATTTGGTTGCAAGTCTATTTAATTCCAGACTTTTCATTGGACTCATCCTACGTGCCACTTAATTTGGAAAATTCATGCTAAAAATCATGTTAATTTCATGCACAATTTTTTTTTTTGCCAACAATCCAACTAAATATCTTCTTGCACAATATTTGTATATTCTTCTAGTAGATTCTTGAATTCCTAATGAACTTCATTCTTCTTGAAATATCCATCTTCCCCTAGCTCTTGCATTGCATATCCTACAACTTTCCTTTACACCATTGTATAACATTGTTTGTCTCATTGACCACGCTTATAAATTCCTTGACTATCACTAGTAGAACTTCTCTCAAATATTAATCCTTTAATGACAACAATTGAATGTGATTTTCATCCTTCATGATGGTGTATGTGATCTTCCTCCAATCATGTACTACACACCTATGAAATTTCCATGGTCTTTCTAGCAACAAGTGAAAAGCATCCATGGGAATGACATCACACAATATTTCATCCCTATATTTACCTATGTGAAAAGAGACTTTGAACTCATTTGTCACCATCACCTCATAACATTTATTGAACCAAAGTAGCCTATGTGGTAGAGGATTATTATCTCATGCTAATCTTATTCTCTCTACAATTTTTGTAGAAGCCATATTCTCTAAACTACTAGAATCAATTATGACTTTACAACACTTCCCTCCATATTTGCATTTCATTTTAAAGATATCTTTATTCTTTTATCTTTCTTCCTCTAGTATATTTCCTTCCTATGTGGTCATGCCTCTGAGCATATTTAGGTTATCTCCTCTTTGAAGTGCTCCTACTGTGACTATTACCTATCCCTATAGTCCTCCCCTACATTAATTAGGATCTTTTTACAGTTCTCCTCACTCCATTCCTTTGTGGAAATTCAATGGAATTATGGCCTTTGTCTTTGTAGGAATAACAATAAATGCATCTTCATGCATTTCCATGTCCCACTAAAATATTTTCAAGAATATTGTATCCAAATTACAACCTATATTCCCACCAAAACAATTCATTTTCAAAGTTATCATTTTTTTACTCTTTTCTCATTTGGGTTGCAATCTAGGTGCTAATTTGGGTGGTAATGTTGTATTCTTTTTTAATTATTTACAACCATGAAAAAATCCATATTTTTCACCAATGAAACATCCAAAGATGGCTATATTGAAGCCAAAGAAAAA
>SNQJ01S0016452.1:106585-139957 GCA_010110895.2 Picea sitchensis
TTCAAAACTTCTATCTACAAGTGATATAATGAACTTTATTGTAGCTTCATTCCTAGCTTCTTCCACATAGTCTTCCAAAAGTGACTTAGAAACCTCTTGTCTTGGTCTGATTGAATGGTCTTTGGTGATCCATGCAAACGTATCACTTCTTTGAATACTAATTCATCATAGTGAGTCACACCACTAATCTTCCTACATGGAATGAATGTGTCATATTCAAAACTATGTTAATGACAACAAACAAAGCATGAAACCCTTATTTCTTTCTATATCTACCTAGTACAAAATCCATAAATAAATCTCCCAAGGCACCTTGAATATCAAAAATGGCATGTGCAACCCTGTAATTTGACTTGCACCCTTTTCCATTTGGCACACTTTGCATCTCTCCATAAACTTTCTTACTTCTAAGTGCAAGTTTGGTCATTGATACATTTCTTCTAGCAAACTAATGGCCTTGTCTTATCTAAAGTCTTATGAGAATAGTCCATGATGTATCCTTGTGACTAATTTTTCATGATTCAAGCCTTCATGTATGCACCATTGTTTCCCTTTGAACAAATTCTCATTGTTTATAAAATATTCCATCTCCACAATTTTATCCTACAAAATTGGATTTTTGCATCACTCTCGTATGTACAAAAAATATGTGTTGTGTGCGTACTTCTTTTTATTTTCACAAATACCATCATCCCATTCTTCATCATCTCCATTGTCAATGCCCCCTTGATCAATTCATCAACCACTATGTTTTTCTTCCCATATTTTTACTTCAACACAAATGCATTTTCTAGCAACATCTCAGTATAGTTCATGTGTCTTGATCAACTTCATCTAATTCTTAATGAACTTCAATTTTTGATGATTTGTTTACAAAAGAAACTCTTTGGGTAATAAGTAATGTCTCCATTGATTTAGCACTTGTAGTAGCACCTAAAACTCCTTATCATATGTCGAGTACTTATTTCATGCCTCTTTCAACTTTTCTCTAAAATACACTATTATGATTCCTTCCTAATTGGACACTACGCCAATAGCCTCTCTAACCACATAACAACCAACTTGAAATGCTTTGTTACAATAAAGGGTGATGCCAACATTTCCACCCTAGTAATATTTTTCTTCAATAACTCAAAACTCTTATGTGGTCATGCATCCCAATTGAATCCTTTCCCTTCCACACACTTGGTCATAACACACAACTGACACTAAATACCTTGATGAGATTCCTTTAAAAATGGTCAATACCATGGAAACTTCTTACCTTAGTGACACTCCTTGGTGTGGGCTAGACCAAAATTTCCTTGACTTTGTTTGAATCCATGCACATCCCTTCTTGTCTCATAACAAAGCCTAGATACAACAACTCATATTTCATATACTAGAATTTATTTATATTAATGCATACTTTCCATTTGCTCAATGTTTCAAATACCATTCTCATATTCTATAAATGCTCCTTTTGACTTTTGCCAAAAATCAAAATATCATGCAAATACACAACCACAAACTTATCAATGCATGGTTTAGTACATTTTCCATTATCCAAATGAATTCACTTGACACATTGGCCAACCCAAATGGCATAACCAACTATTTGTAAAGTTCATTCTTGGTCTTGAATGCAATATTCCACTCATCACTTTTAATGATTTTAATATGATAATATACATTCTTAAATCAATATTTGAGAATTATCTTCCACCAGTCACAATTTATCCTTCAAGTCATCCATCCTCAACAATGGGAATATATACTAGATCCTGATCTTGTTCAAGACTAGATTATATATACAAATTCATTTTTTCTAATCTTTTGCTATGTATCATTATTAGCAATGGAATGACACACAGGCTCATATTGTCTTGAATCAAGACTGTATACAACAATTTGGTTGCAAGTCTATTTAATTCCAGACTTTTCATTGGACTCATCCTACGTGCCACTTAATTTGGAAAATTCATGCTAAAAATCATGTTAATTTCATGCACAATTTTTTTTTTTGCCAACAATCCAACTAAATATCTTCTTGCACAATATTTGTATATTCTTCTAGTAGATTCTTGAATTCCTAATGAACTTCATTCTTCTTGAAATATCCATCTTCCCCTAGCTCTTGCATTGCATATCCTACAACTTTCCTTTACACCATTGTATAACATTGTTTGTCTCATTGACCACGCTTATAAATTCCTTGACTATCACTAGTAGAACTTCTCTCAAATATTAATCCTTTAATGACAACAATTGAATGTGATTTTCATCCTTCATGATGGTGTATGTGATCTTCCTCCAATCATGTACTACACACCTATGAAATTTCCATGGTCTTTCTAGCAACAAGTGAAAAGCATCCATGGGAATGACATCACACAATATTTCATCCCTATATTTACCTATGTGAAAAGAGACTTTGAACTCATTTGTCACCATCACCTCATAACATTTATTGAACCAAAGTAGCCTATGTGGTAGAGGATTATTATCTCATGCTAATCTTATTCTCTCTACAATTTTTGTAGAAGCCATATTCTCTAAACTACTAGAATCAATTATGACTTTACAACACTTCCCTCCATATTTGCATTTCATTTTAAAGATATCTTTATTCTTTTATCTTTCTTCCTCTAGTATATTTCCTTCCTATGTGGTCATGCCTCTGAGCATATTTAGGTTATCTCCTCTTTGAAGTGCTCCTACTGTGACTATTACCTATCCCTATAGTCCTCCCCTACATTAATTAGGATCTTTTTACAGTTCTCCTCACTCCATTCCTTTGTGGAAATTCAATGGAATTATGGCCTTTGTCTTTGTAGGAATAACAATAAATGCATCTTCATGCATTTCCATGTCCCACTAAAATATTTTCAAGAATATTGTATCCAAATTACAACCTATATTCCCACCAAAACAATTCATTTTCAAAGTTATCATTTTTTTACTCTTTTCTCATTTGGGTTGCAATCTAGGTGCTAATTTGGGTGGTAATGTTGTATTCTTTTTTAATTATTTACAACCATGAAAAAATCCATATTTTTCACCAATGAAACATCCAAAGATGGCTATATTGAAGCCAAAGAAAAAGATACAATTATGATTATGTATATTGTCCACAAAATGCTTCTAAATGTCCATACAAACATCTAAAATGGAGATTATGAGTACATTTAACATAATACCTTAAGAAATTTCTATAACAGAGTCTAAGAAAGAATCACAATTAGAGTAATTAGAGTCATTGGTTATGTCTCCATTGTCTTCTTGGTTTGGCCCAATTTCAACCATAGAAAATTTGATGCCTAGATGTTACTTCAGTCTCAATTGTGTTGAACACACACACACACACACACACACACACAGTAACATTACCAACACCCATCTTGAGTCCCATCAATGTAGAAAATGACTTAACCTGCTAAAAATGAATTAAAAAACGCCCCCATACATATAAAAGAAAACCAAGGGGTAGCAGACCCATAAAAACTACTACAAACAACATGTTGGTATATCCATGCATCTACAACATTTAAAAATTCATGAATTCATGCAACCCAACAAAACATAGCACAAAATTCATATACCAATCACACATCAGAATAACATAAGAACAAAACATAAACACTTATTTGTTAATAATAAACCAATTGGTTTCATATGAGGGATAAACCTCCCAACCATAGTCATTGTTGTTCTTTTTCTATCAACAGGGGGTGCCCCCGAGTTGAGGCTATGAGTCCACAAGGAGATCCGACCCACTTGTTTTCCACTCTCCACACAAAACAACCCCAAAACCAGGTTCTATTCTCACAACATTTCCAATCCTCCAGCTCACTCTTTTTCCCCACAACCTGCACTAACCAAGGAATGTACCCCCTTCACTACTCACAGTCCCTTAGGATGTACCATTCATTTATCAGCGACCCTTGTTCATTCGGTTGGCCAATAATCAGTCCATTGGGGACTCTAGGAACTCTCATCTGCATTAGGATTTCTCACAATAGTGTTCACAATGCTCTTGAGACATTTCCTCAATAGGAAAATGCACTACATGCTTACAACCCGTTTTTAAGGTGCACAAGTATCTTTTCCAACATAACCATGACACAACAATGGTTTCCTTCAAGCACAACATGGATGGTTCTCTTCCCAACACTCGACTCTCTCTTTGTTGCCCAAAACTCTGCATGTAAAAAACCTATTCTCCATAAAAAAATGTGATTGTCCAAAAAATTGCCCCCTTGGCCATACAAATTTCCTCTCTTTGTTTTTCTTTCTTGACTTACACTCTTCCCCAAGTTGATTGTACTCATTCCCATTGTTGTTCCTGAGTTTATACTTTAAGGCTCTAAGGTATACCGTCAAGGCATGCGTAAAGGTAAAGGTAATTAAAGGGTAAGAATCAAAATGAAGGGTAAATCAGAGTTGGTTTCTCAACTGCCTCTGTCTAGCTTCCCATTGTTCTTAGATGTTGATGTCTCTCTCAATAGTTGCCCATGAACGTTCTAATTCAACCCGGTTAGTTGTTGTTTGAAGAATAGTATTAAAAAGGTCCAAAGCAATGCTAGTTTGATCTTGGAGGCCAGGTTCTATGTTGGGCTGTCTATTATTTGGGATAGTCATGGAAAATAAAGTTTTATTTAAATATGAAAATTTT
Organism: Picea sitchensis; assembly: GCA_010110895.2. Taxonomy (NCBI): domain Eukaryota; kingdom Viridiplantae; phylum Streptophyta; class Pinopsida; order Pinales; family Pinaceae; genus Picea; species Picea sitchensis. Next base: position 111,240 of record SNQJ01S0016452.1, read on the forward strand.
GAATATTTGTTGCTTTAGTTTTTTAATTTCTTGAATGTCATTTAATCTAGCTCGTTCTAGACCCTTTTTTATACCCCAACTGATATTTCTTTCAGTCTCCTTTAATTGATCCTATAGTTGATCTATCATCTGATCTTTCTGCTCCAACATAGTTGTCAAACTACCCACAGAGTATAAATTTTCCGATGCTAAGGCTCCCATTGTGCCTGTTATCTCTGTAGCGAATTCTCCCTCTTTAAGTTTTTGTCCATCTATAATGATATTGAGCTTTTTAATCATCACATCTCCTCTTGGATGCATTTCCTGTTTTAGGATAGCCTTTCTCTTTTTACTGAAAAAATAATTAGAGGGAGGAATCTCATCTCTAGAAATAGGCTCAAGATCACTTACGTATAGAGCTCCCTCCTGGGGGTTTCCATAAGTAGACTGCAATGGAGTCAAAGAGGTAACGGGACTTCCAAGTTCCATTGATGTTGTTCCTCCTACTTTTTTGGGAATATTTTCAAGGATTTCCAAGGGTATTTCCAATTCCTTTCCTTTCCCTACCTCTGATTTTTCTAACTGAGGAACCTCTATTTATTGTGAAGGCATTTCAGTCTCCTTCATTTTTCTCTTTGTATTTTCTTTATCCTGTACATCTGTTTCAAAGCCTGGGGGAGGCCCTTCCAGTTCTGGAGGAGGGGTAATGGATTCACCCAACAAAAGTTTTGGCAAACAACTTCGCCTATGACTTTGGAAGGACATGAAACTAGTCTGTAAGTTGGGTGATGAGGCCCGTACCCTGTTCAATACCTCCTCATAAGTTTTAACTTCCTTGAATATATCATCATAAACAGATTTTTCATGTTCATAAGCTTTCATATTACAGTGTATCAAATGTCTGCTTACTAATTGATAAGGGTCATGCTTTCTGTGCTCAATATCTACTAGTTTTATTTCTTCTAAAGCTTCAACTTCCACTTTAGAATGGCCTAGGTTTAGTAATAAAAATTTCCCGACATACACAGGGAAGATTGGCCATGATTTCTTTTGTGCTACATTTAGCTCTATTCTAATACCACCTTTCACTATTTGATGTGCTACCTCCCTCAATACCAGTCTATCCGGGAGGAATTTCGGAAGTGCATGAGGTGGAATTGAGCACCCATAAACCCTAATGTAAGAGAAGTTTTCATCAACAAACCAGTCAGTTATTGCTTTGAGATTTCTAAGACCGGCTCAGAAATGCGAGGGGGTTCACAACCATAAAACATTTTATGCATTGGAATTACTACGAAATGAAAAATTTCGTAAAATGCATTTTTAGCATTTTCTTCCCATAGCACAGAGTGATACTCGTGAATGGGTTCGAGGCAGGTTATGTTCCAACTTCAATTCATCAGAGGAAAAGGAGTCACAAAGCAGACTGCGTCCATAATGTACGTTAACATGTAGAAGGCCACTGGTTGACCTTTAGATTTTGCAACTCTGTAACTTGAAACTTATTGAGCTAGTTTATCAGACAAAATCTTACTCCAGTTGAAAGTGTATCCTTCTGAAGCTTATTCTAAAAAGGGCACCCATTCTACAGGAAAATGGCAGGGATTCTTTTTCCCAAAAATTCTACACAACATAATAGCTACATAGACCATGTACTCGTTCAATGATGCTGTGGCATAAACCCCATGAGTATCAACCCTAAACTTTGATGGACATCTCCACCATTCTTTGATTAAATCGGGATAAGTTCGGTCTGCCTAAATACACTCCTTCCTTTGAAATTCAGCTAAAAACTCGGCATTATAAATGTACTTTGGATTTGGTGAGAGTTTATACATTACTTGAATATGTTCTGGCCTGAATGAGTCGACGATGACCCCTTGATCATTTAAAATTCTCCTCGTTGGGATATCAACCTTTTCCAAGGCCCAACTGATCATGTCGTTGTATTCCATGAGCCGAAGGTGCGCTGCGATCTTATGAAGCTCTGATTCTGCTATATCCTGAAAGTGATTCTCGAAATCAATAGGAGAATTCTTGATTTCGTAATCTAGGAATTCAAAGATTTGTGACCAGGATTTAATTGAGTCGATGGCATGCGACATAGTGTCATACATGATATCTCCTTCCGGGTTACGCATCTCCTCTGTATCTTCACTCTTCTTCAGTGCTTTCTTCGATGCCATGACTTTATGTTAGCTGAAAAACCTGTCACAGAGAAGGCACGTATGAGCTTGACTGAATGCATCTTACGCTTGATAGTATGAAACAGAATATGTTTTGAAACTTAGACCTTTAAACTCTCTTTTAATTCATTTAACGATGAAGGGACTGATGCAACTGACAAGAATTGAATATATTTAATGCAGTAGATATTTACTAAGATATGCATTAGTGTCACATATCATCATTTATCCTTTATTAAAGTGGCCGCATTTTGATGCTTTTGAATTCAAAATTCGGAAAATTTCATTCAATCGGAAACTGAAACGTGAACAAACCCTTAAAAAGTTTGATTGTCATTAATCATGCTTTCAAAATAGAATTAATTTAGACTAATCACAGATTAAGAGTCGAGATTTCGCGTTTCGGGATTTCGGGGATCGTGTTGACAAGAGTTATGTCATTGATGAATCCTGATTTCTGAAATTGCGAAATCACGATAATTTTAAATTAGGACTTAAATTAATTTTAATAAAGTAATTAATCAGTATTAAACTTTCAGGATTTCGGGGATCATAAATACATAAGGTGTGACATCAATGAATCCTGATTTCCGAAATTGCGAAAACATTAACTTAAGCCGTAAATTTTCATTTTAGTGAATTAATTAATCAAGATTAAGGACTAACTTCCAAAACATAATTAATTTAGACTAATCACAGATTACGAGTCGGGACTTCGCGTTTCGGGATTTCGGGGATCGTGTTGTCAAGAGGTATGTCATTGATGAATCCTGAATCCCGGAATCGCGACATGATTAATTTAGTCTTTAATAATTAGTAACTTCCATATTTTGGGAAATCGGGGATCGGGATTCCACGATTGGAAATGCATTAAAACCTATGTTGTCAGTAAACCACGAATTCCGTTTTTTTTTTTTTTTTTTAAAGGTTAATCTTAACTCCTTTGGGGTTTAAACTTTTCGTGATTTAAGAAATAATTTTTACAGAAAGCGCATCGGGACTTTTATAACACTTTTGATTTTTTTCCTTTTATTATTTAAAGAATAAAGAACGTCGGGATTTTGGTACTGGCCTTTTGGAAAAGATAGTGAAGGTTATGCTTCGTGAAAAGCTGAAACCCGAAAAAGGAAGATTTTAGTTTTGAAGATAAAAAAATTAAAATATGTTTCAACATAGGCTCCAATTGGGGACCTCGTCTCCTTGTGGGATGAGGACAACAGGTAGAATTAGTGCCTTTATTGGGTAAATGGAGTCAATGGCTTCTTTCTGTAGAACTTGTTTAGGAAGGGGATACAGAGGGAAAAAGAGATTTCGTGTTGACTTCTGAAAAGCTTTTCAAAACTCTCAACAATGTAAACTCAGCTGCAGTCACATTCATGATCTTCTCCTTCTCGCTACTAAACTTAAGTTTGCTTTAAGATGATCAAAACAATCCTAGGGAATCCAACAGATCTTGTAGGCTTTTGGCTTGCATCAAATGAAGTAAATTTCATGTTTTTAATTGGGGAGCCCTGTCTGGATTTGGGATGAAGATCCGATTTCGAAAAGGTTGGTAACCAGAGTAGAGTGAAAATTACATATGATAGCTTTTACAGATACCTCAGATATTTCTTCACTGCCAGCGAGCCTGTTCAATACCCCTGTGAAGTTATCTGTCCCTTTTTACTAAATTTCTTTTCACCACTTCGAATCATAATTATGCATTTAAATGTTGGGACGAGGGCAATCATTTAAATGAATTTCCTTTCATCGTCTTCTTGGACTAGATGGGGGCAATCAAATATGAATTTCCTTTCACCATCTATCTTATATTTTACTTTTTAAACACGAAGTGGGGGAAATCAGTGGTAGTAAGTATACCATGGATGGTATCTGTGTAAAATTTTCAATGTAGATCTATCAACTTGCTTTGATTACCTTGGACCAACCCTTTTTAAACTTTCAAAGCACCTTAGTCCGCAGGGAAAAAGGGGGAAGATTAATTCCAGGGGTCTTCCTTCGAGCAAGCCTAACTCCTTAGAAAACTGTTAAGAAACCTAGGAGAGTCAAGATCGGCCTAAGTATAACTTTGTTTAGTCGGAGAGTGAGGAGTTGTGAGGATTGGTTTACCTTTTAAGAACTGTTTTTTATCTTCCAAAGTTAAGACGCAATCTCTTCTCCCTCTGTGGGAAAACCTAAAAGATGTTTGGTCTTTTAAGAAGAAAAAACTGTGGATAGAAAGGGGTGACGAAGAAAGACTTGGAAATCAAAAAACAGGGGTCATGAATTAAACCCAACTCTTGGAACTCTTTGTCAGAGACGCTTTCCTCTCTTTGTTTATTTTAATTACCTCTTATCTTATTCTAGGTGAAACTCTTAGGGCCTAGATTCAGAAATCATTCTTTTAGTGACATATCACACTTACGAGACAATCACCGCACTTTTAAAAAACTTTCTTTGAAAAAATAGACTTTTCTGGAATTCAAACCTTTGCCTTATCATTTTCGTTCTCTTTTGAAAAAACTGAAATATTTATATCACCTGTTTTCAGCGAATTTATCTTCTAAAATATGGATATCAGTTTGCTCCTTTAGCTTTGTTTGGGCTGCAAGCCGGGATCCTGTAAAGGAACATAACGAAGAGTATCAGGGCTTTTAAAAGAATTGAATACATTGAAAATTTTGTATCCCTACTTCTAGAAAAACATTAACCTATTTTATTTTTATTTTTTATTTTAAAGAAGACTTACCAAAGAAAATTATGAAATAAAAAGAAAAATCAAACGGTATATACAGTGGGAGTTTTGAAAATCAATTATTCCATATAATTTTTTAAATAATGCCCATTGATAGGGGTGTTCAGGATTTTACCGTCCAAATTCTCTAACAGAAATGATTTTTTTCCTTCAGGGGTTGTTACCTTGAACGGTCTGTACTAGATGTGATCGAATTTACCATGTTTTTCTGAGTCCTCCTTCCTCGCATCCCATTTTAAAACCAAATATCTCGAGAGAAAATCCATGTCTTTGGCCTTACGATCGAATAGCGCCTTCATGTCGTCCTGGTATTTCTGCAACCTTTCGTCCACTTCGACCCGATGTTGTTGGACTTCAATCAGCTGATTTATCCTTCTTGTGACATGATTTGGTTCTTCATTCTCATCTTTCCAAAGTTTCATTACAGGAAGTGCTAGGTTTATAGGTAACACTACATCGGTCCCGTACACCATTTGGAAAGGAGAAGTACCGATAGACTTTTTCATGCCTATCCGATTTGCCCACAGAGCGTATTTCAAATGCACATGCCAGGATTTCTTGTTTTCGCTTAGCACTTTCTTAATTATATTGATTAGGATCTTGTTTGAAGACTCGGTCAGACCATTTCCCTAAGGGTAGTATGTCGTGGAATGACCAAGAACAATATTATATTTTTGGCAAAAACTGACCATAGCCATAGATTTAAAAGCCTGTGCGTTATCTATGACTATCTTTCAAGGGCAGCCAAATCTAGACAAAATATTCTCTTCTAAGAAGTCTATTACCACCAAATCAGTAGCCCTTCTAGTTGGAATAGCTTCCACCCATTTGGGGAAGTAATCTGTAGCAGTCAGTATCCACCTATGTTGAGCGCTAGAATGAGGATTAATTTCACCTATGAAATCTAATCCCCATTGCTGAAAAGGAGCTTCTGTTTTGACCGGAACCAATGGCATTGTTGGGAGTTTATGTTTTCCTGAAAACAATTGGCAAGGGTTGCAAGCTCGGACCTTGGCATTGATGTCTGAGAAACATTTGGGCCAATAATACCCTGCCCTCAAGATCTTATAAGTTGTTTCCCTCCAGGTGTGGTGTCTTCCACATACTCCTTTGTGAAATTGACTTATGACCTTTTCTGTTTCTGATTCGACCAAACAAACCAACAGGAAGCCACGAGGGTCCTTCCAATACAATTGTCTTTCAGATATACAGTATTTGACCGCATGTAGCTTCATCGTTTTGGCTTTAGATGGGGTCAAGTCACTTAGGCACTTCAAGGTCAACAAGTAGGACACTATGTCTTTGTACCAATCTGATAAAGAAAACTTCTCTACGATTATGATTTCAACTATTTGTTCATCGAGTTCGTTAATGTCCACACACTCTTCACTTCTCTGTAAGCCATTTATCCTAAGAGCTCTGAAATTTGATTCAACTAAGAGTTTAGCTAAACCTTGCCCCTTCACTAGTTTCGTTGGTTTTATCTCCAAGTCGAATTCTTGGATTTTGGCAAGCCATCGTCCTCTTTTGCCATCACTGTCAGACTGAACCAAAATGTCTTTTACGGAGCTAGTGGGTACGTACGTAATTACCTTGGAATGCAACACATAGGTTCTAAAATCTTTTAACGCCTTTTTCATAGCATATGCTTGTTTTTCCATTATATTATATCTAAGTTCGACGTCCCTAAGACTTTTGCTAAAAAAGGCTATCGGTTGCTCGAAACCTTCTTCATTTTTTTGGAGAAGAACCGCGACGAGTGTGTCTTCGGAGGAGAATGAGAAAATAATAAAATCCTTTAGATAATCAGGGCTTGCTAGTACGGGTGCCTCGCTTATAACCTTTTTGATGCGTGCGGACAATGCTTTAGCTTTCGCTGTCCATTTTACTTCGTTGTTTTTCTTTAGCATATCTGTGATCAATTTCACGATTTCAACAAAGTTTGGAATAAATCTCCTCAAAAAATTTATTTTTCCTAAGAATGACTGAATCTCTTTTACATTCCTAGGAATATTTATTGTGCCTATAGCTTCAACTCTTTTAGGGTCAATTCTAATTCCATCTCGAGACACAATATGGCCCAAAAGTTTACCTTCTTGCATAGCAAAGTGAGACTTTTTGGGGTTTAAAGACAAACCAAACTTGCGACATTTCTCAAACGTCTGCTTGAGATGTATTAGATGATCTTCATCAAATTTAGAAAAAATGGTTAGATCATCAAGATAGATAACCACAAATTTGTCTATTTCACCAATGAAAGCAATATCCATAGCCCGTTGGAAAGTAGCACCTGCATTCATTAAACCAAAAGGCATCTTATCATACATACATGTACTCCAAGGGGTGGTAAAGGCTGTCTTTTCTTTATCGTGCTCACAAACGACGATTTGATTGTACCTGGAAAAGCCATCGATCATTGACATCCTATTTGCCCCAACTACTTTTTCTAAAACATGATCCATTTTGGGTAGGGGGTAATTATCTTTGAGGGAGGATTTATTTAGATTTCTAAAATCCACACACAATCTGATTTCCCCGTTTTTCTTTTTAACCCATACCAGGTTTGCTACCCAATCTGAGTATCTCAGTGGTACGATTATCTTTGCATCTAAGAGCTTTTTGACTTCTTTTTCAATCACGGGCAATAATATAGGATTAATTTGTCTGATTTTTTTCCTAAAGGGTTTGACACCAGGCTTCAGGGGTATCTTATGTTCAATCACAGTGGTGTCATAGGTTCTCAGCTCTTCATATGACCAAGCGAAAACGTCTTTGTACTTTCTAAGAAACTTTGCGTATTTATTTTTGGTTTCAGGGGACAGATATTTGGATAGCTTCACCAATCGAGGGTTTTTTGTAGTACCTATGTCACAGTCCTTGACTTCTTTAGGTTGAGGCTATAGGGTGGATTTTGAAGGGATATCATCTTGATTGAATAATCTTTCCAAGGGAATCAGGCCCTTGGGTATCTGGTTATTTTTAAGAACAAGAATTCGGTGATTCACGATTTTATCGTGAAACTCTTGAGGATCCTCTCCTTCCTGCATGATCCAAATAGGATCATTTTGGTTTTCTTGGTCAGCATGCGTTTCGGCAAACTCGTCTAATGATTCTAAATTTTTTTGAAGTTGTTCATCATCCTCAAAGACTTGCCAATGTTGCATGTTATTCAGTATAGAAGGTCAGTGCCTCATTTGTATGTGGTACTTTAGTTTAAACATGGTGGGAGGTGTGAATGTTGAGTCTGCCTTGGCTAATGCATCAGCCTGTTGGTTTCCAGTTCTAGGAATGAAATGAACTTTGACAGAGGAGAAGAAAATTTTGATCAGATCCCAGATGCAATTCCTATATGACCTCAACCTAGTATGTTTGGCCTAGTACTATCGGTTTACTTGTTTAATGATTAGCTCGACGTCACCAAAGACTTCGAGGTTTTTTATTTTCATTCTCCTAGCAACTTCTAACCCTAACACTAAGGCTTCATACTCACATACGTTATTAGTATGGTTCTCATTCCAGTATAATCTATAGGAAAAGGGAATTACAAAGTGATTATCGAGGGTCACCAGGAGTGTCCTAGCTCCAGCTCCAAAATAGGAAGAAGCACCATCAATAAACATCTTCCATACACCTGAGCTATATACATTTTCTTTTAATCCTTCTTTTTCTATTTTTTCTTCTGTACAACTCTATACCTAATTCAAACTCATCATCAATAGATAATATACAATTTCCTAAATCTTGGTCGGCAATATATACAGGGTGGTTATTTGGGTTATGTGGATCACCTACCGTGAACGCCAACTTGGTTTCTCTGTAAAGACGCGTGTATTGTCCTCCAAATACTAGAATTGTAGCACATGTCATGTCAAGTTGGAGAGATCCCTCAAGTTTGGTACCCCATGACCTAGATAATATCATACCATATTTAGGAGGGATATCAACGACTACTATGTTCATGAGAATGCTTTTAGCGGGTATTTGTGCCAGGTTGACCACTAGGTCTTTAATCATACCTATGCATTTGACCTTTCTTGAATCAAATGATTATAAGTCTCCATATGGCCTGGTGATTTCGAGACCTAACTTTTCCATAATGGCTTTTGACATCACATTGTGGGATGCTCCAGAATCTAGCATATAGTTATGAAGTAGGTGGTCGAACAAGGTCAATGTGATATAGAAGGGGGCAACAATGTCTCTCACACCTTCGAAATGCGGACCAAAAACTATGTTTTACTTGTCATCTTCTAAGTTGATGGCAACGGCTTGGCTTTCGTCTTCTGAAAAGCTAATCATCTTAGCAATTTGTTTTCTATATATGGGATTTTTAGCCAGTTCAACTAGTGGAATAGGGATTTTGATTTTATTTATTTCATTTTCCAGATTAAAATTTCTCAGGGCCTTGTCACTCTCTTTGTTTGGGGTCTCCATTCTTTTCTTTTCATTTTTTTTTTTGTGGTTCGGACTTGGTTCAGTCACAGGAACCTGTTTTTTCTCAGTGGGTGTTCCTACTGACTTTGAATTGACAGGTTGTGTGTCAGCGGTTTGGGTTTTTGCAGTTTTTTTCTCAGTAACCTTTGGAGCTGCTTCATCAGTTTCGCCCCTAGGCAAAATCTTTTTTTTTTGGGGTGGTAGGAATACTCTTGTTCCTAGGTCTTAAATTATATTTCTCGTGAAGTTCAACTATAATATCATCTGCAATACCTTGATAGGCCAAATCTTCAAAAGTATCATTGTTAACATCATCTTTCGATCTAATCTAATTGTTTAAAGATTTTTCATAATCTTGTCTTGATAAATAGGGTGATTTATTATCATCGCCAAGATTATTTATATCCTCATTTAACTCTTCAAAATCTTCTAGGTCTTCTTCTCCAATGAAGTTTTCACTTTTGAAAGGGGTTGGAATTTTTTGATCCTCATTCTTTAATATTTTTTGTGGGGCCTGAGGATCAAGATTCCTTCTAAAATCCTTCCTAGGAAAATGATCCCTTTTTGAATTTTCTAATTCCATTTTTGTGATGTTATTTGAAAGTTCTCTAATTACCTTAGTCATCTCGTCTATTTTATCTCCCGAGGATTTACCCAATCCTGAGGACCCACCTTGTTCTTTCAATCTCCTATTTTCTTTGTTCCCAGTTTCTATTTTTTCTTTTAATTTCCCCGATGCCATCATGTTCGATTCAATTTCTAAAGCATCATCTTGCATTTTGGTGAGATCTGTTGATCTCCTTTCTCTCAATAATAGAGCGAAATTAGGATCAAAGGCTCCAGTGAAAGTCACCTTAGCTGCGGATTGAGAAGGTTTGGCCTCGACTGGGATTTTATTATACAACTTGTTAAACCTTTGCGTGAACTCGAGAACTGATTCTGAGTTTTTATTTCTAAGGGATACGAATTCAATTAGGTAATAGAGGTGGTCTTTCCTCTCCCCCCATTGTTTGATGAAAGCATTTTCAAGTTCTTCGTAAGATCTAAGAGATCCTGGAGCTAAGGCTCGGAACTAGGTTCTCACCTGTCCTTCGAAAGTCTGAACGAGGAGTATAGAATAGACATCTTCGTGTTCGATTCTAAGGATGTCAATGAATTGGTCGAAGAAATTAATGTGTTATTGAGTGGTTAAATATCCTTCCCCCATAAATTTCGGAAGGCTTTTCATATATTTTTTGGGAAGGTCGTGTAGGGGAACAGGGAGGACAAGGGGGGTGTATTTGGAAACTACCTTAGTGAAGATTCTAGGAAGCGGTGCTTGACCGCCTGCTGGTCCTTCTGGGGCACCGCCCCCAACTCCTGCGCCTCCATGTGCAGCCATTGATAGATTTGAGGTTGAAGCTCGGAGTGTGTGAGGAGAGGGCTCACCGAACTCTGGGGAATATTCCTTAGGAAAAGAGAATGTATCGTATGAAAGGGGAAGCTAGATAGATCTCTCAAGTGTTTCCTTAACGTTCAACTGCGTAAAATCAGGCTGACAAATATTATGTATAGGTGAGATGATTTGTCTAAGGGATCTTCATGATTTTAAAATCTTTTCCGGATCGAAGACTAGCGAAGTGTGTTTATCGTCTGGGTTCTTTCTGGTGTTCTTTCAGCTAGTAGCCAGTTTACTTATTGTGGAGTCGCCAAGTGAAAAATAAAGGTAGACTTAGAAGGTTTTCTATCTTTGTTCACTATCAAAGAAAGAAAGCGTCAATGTCATTCTTCCCAGGGAAAAGATTCGTTTCTTCATTCCTCGGCAATGGCGCCAAAAATATGTTGTTCCTGAGTTTATACTTTAAGGCTCTAAAGTATACCATCAAGGCATCCATAAAGGTAAAGGTAATTAAAGGGTAAGAATCAAAATGAAGGGTAAATCAGAGTTGGTTTCTCAACTGCCTCTGTCTAGCTTCCCATTGTTCTTATATGCTGATGTCTCTCTCAATAGCTGCCCATAAACGTTCTAATTCAACCCGGTTAGTTGTTGTTTGAAGAATAGTATTAAACAGGTTCAAAAATTTGCTAGTTTGATCTTGGAGGCCAGGTTCTATGTTGGGCTGTCTATTATTTGGGACAGTCATGGAAAATAAAGTTTTATTTAAATATGAAAAGTTTGAAGATTTGTTTCTTTAGTTTTTTAATTTCTTGAATGTCATTTAATTTAGGTCGTTCTAGACCCTTTTTTATACCCCAACTGATATTTCTTTTAGTCTCCTTTAATTGATCCTGTAGTTGAGTTATCATCTGATCTTTCTGCTCCAACATAGTTGTCAAACTACCCACAGAGTATAAATTTGTTGATGCTAAGGCTCCCATTGTGCCTGTTATTTCTATAGTGAATTCTCCCTCTTTAAGTTTTTGTCCATCTATAATGATTTTGTGATTTTTAATCATCATATCTCCTCTTGGATGCATTTCCTGTTTTAGGATAACCTTTCTCTTTTTACTGAAAAAATAATCAGAGGGAGGAATCTCATCTCTAGAAATAGGCTCAAGATCACTTACGTATAGAGCTCCCTCCTGGGGGTTTCCATAAGTAGACTGCAATGGATTCAAAGAGGTAATGGGATTTCCAAGTTTCGTCGATGTTGTTCCTCCTACTTTTTTGGGAATATTTTCAGGGATTTCCGAGGGTATTTCCAACTCCTTTCCTTTCCCTACCTCTGATTTTTCTGTCTGAGTAACCTCTATTTCTTGTGAAGGCATTTAAGTCTCCTTCATTTTTCCCTTTGTATTTTCTTTATCCTGTACATCTGTTTCAAATCCTGGGGGAGGCCCTTCCAACTCTGGAGGAGGGGTTGTGGATTCACCCTGCAAAATTGTTTGCAAACGACTTCGCCTGTGACTTTGGAAGGACATGAAACCAGTCTGTAAGTCGGGTGATGAGGCCCGTACCCTGTTCAATACCTCCTCATAAGTTTTAACTTCATTGAATATATCATCATAAACAGATTTTTCATGTTCATAAGCTTTCATATTACAGTGCATCAAATGTCTTCTTACTAATTGATAAGGGTCATGCTTTCGGTGCTCAATATCTACCAGTTTTATTTCTTCTAAAGCTTTGGCTTCCACTTTAGAATGGCCTAGGTTTAGTAATGAAAATTTCCCGACATACACAGGGAAGATTGGCCAGGATTTCTTTTGTGTTGCCTTTAGCTCTATTCCAATACCACCTTTCACTATTTGATGTGCTACCTCCCTCAATACCAGTTTGTCCGGGAGGAATTTTGGTAGTGCGTGAGGTGGAATTGAGCACCCATAAACCCTAATGTAAGAGAATTTTTCATCAACAAACCAGTCAGCTATTGCTTTGAGATTTTTTGAGACCAGATCAGAAATGCGAGGGGGTTCACAACCATAAAACATTTTATGCATTGGAATTACTACGAAATGACAAATTTCGTAAAATGCATTTTTAGCATTTTCTTCCCATAGCACAGAGTGATACTCGTGAATGGGTACGGGGCATGTTATGTTCCAACTCCAATTCATCAGAAGAATAAGAGTCACAAAGCAGACTACGTCCATAATGTACGCTGACATGTAGAAGGCCACTAGTTGACCTTTAGATTTTGCAACTATGTAATTTGAAACTTCTTGAGCTAGGTTATCAAACAAAATCTTACTCCAGTTGAAAGTGTATCCTTCTGAAGCTTCTTCTAAAAAGGTCACCCATTCTACAGGAAAATGGCAGGGATTCTTTTCCCGAAAAGTCTACACAACATAATAGCTACATAGACGATGTACTCATTCAACGATGTTGTGGCATAAACCCCATGGGTATCAGCCCTAAACTTTGATGGACATCTCCACCATTCTCTGATTAAATCGAGATAAGTTCGGTCTGCCTCACTACACTCCTTCCTTTGAAATTCAGCTAAAAACTCGGCATTATAAATGTACTTTGGATTTTGTGAGAGTTTATACATTACTTGAATATGTTGTGGCCTGAATGAGCCAACGACGACCCCTTGATCATTTAAAATGCTCCTCGTCGGGATATCAACCTTTTCCAAGGCCCAACTGATCATGTCATTGTATGCCATGAGCCAAGGGCGCGCTGCGATCTTATGAAGCTCTGATTCTGCTATATCCCGAAAGTGATTCTCGGAATTAGTAGAAGAATTCTTGATTTTGTAATCTAGGAATTCAAAGATTTGTGACTAGGATTTAATTGAGTCGATGGTGTGCGACGTAGTGTCAGATATGATATCTCCTTCCGGGTTACGTATCTCCTCTGTATATTCACTCTTCTTCAGTGCTTTCTTCGGTGCCATGACTTTATGTTAGCTGAAAAACCTATCACAAAGAAGGCATGTATGAGCTCGACTGAATGCGTCTTACGCTTGATAGTATGAAATAGAATATGTTGCGAAACTTAGACCTTTAAACTCTCTTTTAATTCATTTAACGATGAAGGGACTGATGCAGCTGACAAGAATTCAATACATTTAATGCAATATATATTTACTAAGATACGCATTAGTGTCACATATCATCAGTTATTCTTTTTTAAAGTGGCCACATTTTGACGCTTTTGAATTCAAAATTTAGAAAATTTCATTCAATCGGAAACCAAAACGTGAACAAACCCTTAAAAAGTTTGATTGTCATTAATCATGCTTTCAAAACATAATTAATTTAGACTAATCACAGATTAAGAGTCGAGATTTCGTGTTTCGGGATTTCGGGGATCATGTTGACAAGAGTTATGTCATTGATGAATCCCGATTTCCGAAATTGCGAAATCACGATAATTTTAAATTAGGACTTAAATTAATTTTAATAAAGTAATTAATCAGTATTTAACTTTTGGGATTTCGGGGATCGTAAATACATAAGGTATGACATCGATGAATCCCGATTTCCGAAATTGCGAAAACATTAACTTAAGCCGTAAATTTTTGTTTTAGTGAATTAATTAATCAGGATTAAGGACTAACTTCCAAAACAAAATTAATTTAGACTAATCACAGATTAAGAGTTGAGACTTCACGTTTCAGGATTTTGGGGATCGTGTTGTCAAGAGGTATGTCATTGATGAATCTTGAATCCCGAAATCGCGATATGATTAATTTAGTCTTTAATAATTAGTAACTTCCATATTTCGGGAAATCGGGGATCGGGATTCCGTGATTGGAAATGCATTAAAACCTATGTTCTTAGTAAACCCCGAATTCCAAATTTTTTTTTTTTTTAAAGGTTAATCTTAACTCCTTTGGGGTTTAAACTTTTCGTGATTTAAGAAATAATTTTTACAGAAAGCGCATCGGGACTTTTATAACACTTTTGATTTTTTTCCTTTTATTATTTAAAGAATAAAGCTCATTGGTATTTCGGTACCGACCTTTTGGAAAATATAGTGAAGGTTATGCTTCGTGAAAAGCCGAAACCCGAAAAAGGAAGATTTTAGTTTTGAATATAAAAAAATTAAAATATGTTTCAACACCCATGCTCTCCAATAACTGTGGGATGTGAATCCTCACACCCACCCTTATACAAGAGTTAAATGATTGGCTTTCAACACACTCCACATCAAACTAGAAGGTTATATACAATGATAGTAATTCATGAATGTGGGTTTGGATTAATACCCATGCATAATCCCCCTTGGACCCCCCACTCTCTTGTGGAATCATATCCCCCGTCATTCTTCATATATTTCGTATCACAACGAATGATTATTACCTTTATTGATTGTTTCAATGTTCATAATATACAATTCGGCCCCCGAACACAGTTAATCAATATGGGATCCTCATCCCAACACATCGACTCACCATCTGAATTCACATTTATACAATTACATTATAGTTCACGAGGATGTTACATTCCCCTCCCCCTTACTTTTGCATTGTTCTCAGTGCACAACACCACTAGGTGTATATTCATTTTACAATTTTGGCTCCTCATACATTACTAAACACATAGACTCTTCAGCCTAATATCACACAAGAATTCTAGCCTAAATATAAATACATAGGCACTCCGACCCCAAAACAAAAAATACATAGGAACTCTAGCCCGAAAACATAGATACATAGGAACTCTGACCCCAAAACATAGATACATAATCCACTGGCATTCTCGTACAACTATCCCGATTTCCACCAGCTCTCTTCCACCAACCTTCCCAATCTAAGGAATGTACCCCTTCACTAGTCTCAGTCCATCGGGTTGTACCATTATTTTATCAAGGTTGACCCAAGGAATGTTCCCCCTTCACCGTACTCAGTCCATCGGGATACATCATTCATTTATCAAGGTATTTCATCATAGGTGACCAGGAATATCACTACTGGGAACTCAAGGGAACTCGCTGCTAGGAAACATACCAGTAAAAAAAATAAAAAAAAACCTTGTTGCTGCAATGCAACTCACACAAGAGTTCACTCTTCAAGATTGACAACCAGGTTCTTCTACAAGCCTGATAACTTGCTTCTTCTACAAGACTAAAAACTTACTTCTTTGACAATGAAACTACCGCACAGGAGTGCACTCTTTAGTCCTAACAACCTGGTTTTTTTGTAGTGATCAACCTCTAGGCTCATGCATCCTTTTCATTGTTATACAATTCCTTAGGAAATCCATCATTTTCCAAGGTGTTCTTGCACAAACAAATGCCACTTGTTGCTATAATTCCACTAGAAATGAATAACATGTGACAATCATTTCATCTACATCATATGAATGTAGTAAATATGAGACATCATCATAAAAATTTCAATTATAATTTTCAAATATGTTTTGTATAGGAAAGCAAAAATTTCCAAACTTGATTTTTCTGCTCATTATATTTGTCTCTTGGAGCTGTGGAGATCATTCTTCCTTATGGATAACGTCCTTTCCATATCCAAGACCACTCTACCTACATTTTTTCTTAATTTTCACTCAGCCACACAAATTGTTAACATATCATAACAATTTGCAATTATAAATTTTCTCAAATCTGTTTTACATAGGGAAATGAAATTTCCATGCACGAGTTTTCCTCTCATTATGTTTGGCCCACACGACAACAAGAATTGTTCTTCTTTATTGGATTACATCCCTGCCATGTCCAAGATCATTTTCCCTACAATTTTCTCAACTTTGGTGCAACCAAACAGATTGTTAGCATTCATGCACATTTACAACAGTTCATGAAATGATCTCAGATTTGTATTTTACCAACAATTCAATCATTTCCAACCATTATTCACATTAAAATGGCATTCAACCAATAATCATATTATTTATAATGAAATTATCATTCATTGTACATGCATTATCAGCACAACAATCTTTTCATAATGCAATCAAACATTACCCATAATTAAAACCAATGTGCCAATACTCATGGCCACATCCACACAATGCATCCTTGAATTGACTCTGGAATATCATATGTACATTTCATGCATTCCACCATGTGATTTGGAAGGTATGGTCCATGCCTCAATACATCATCCAAACTCTTCCCTGCAACTCGTATGATCCTTTGGATACGTTCCTCTTCAACCTATACACAACACTAGGAACATCATCCCTTAGTGTTATTTAGTGTAGGCAAAAAGGTTGTAGTCCAAACCTCAGTTACATAGGGGAAAACCATTATGCACTTGGATGGAACTATAACCTTTCCATATCCAATGTAATCATGGCCTCACACATGACCATCTCTAATGGAATTCATTGTTACAATGAGAGTAATGTATCCTGGCTTAAATTGGTTATCAGCACATAACCAATAATAACGCAATATGCAATTAAATTTCCCGTAAATGTATTCAATCAACAATTCATATTTTCATATTCAAGGACTCATACCTTTACATCAAATCAAATATTGAGATTTGACTGAGGGAATTCTTACCTCAATTCCCTTCAACATTTATACATCATAACAACCCCAAACACATACATGCATGGTTGTCATCAAATTACTAGATTCTACCAGATCAACCGGTACTTTGTAGAAGCTCACAAGCTCCCTTTGCCAACCTCTTTATCATTATTCCCACCATCCTCATTTATATTCATATGGATGGATACCATAAGCAACATCATCATCATTTTATAATCATTTTTNGTCTATACGCATGCCATCGACATGTTCAGGCATTCCCACATGCATAAATGCACATCAATATGTACCAAGCATTTGATCTTTCATTCCTATTTTATGCACATGCATTCTATCTTTATTATGTGCATCATGCATTAATTCTATCATGCACTACAATGCATATTTATTTCAGATTCAATTAATTATTTAGCTTGTTGTTGTAGATGGTTTTCCTTGAATCCATGTAGGACCTTGTTTCCCTATGCATCGCCATTCTTCACAATTATGCACCACTAGCCCCTATTCTAAATTCTTCAGCCAAGCCACACTTGGCCATTCTGCATTTCCAACCACTAGATCCACTAGTGTTTCCATCTCACAACTGCTTTCTTTAGGAAGAGAAAACATGTCCCAACATCTTTTGGCTAAAATTTCTCAATATTCATAGTATTGTAATATGCACTATTCCATCTGAACATTAGCACTGTAATCTAATTATCCACTCCCCATTTCCTTGATCAAACTGGTCTTGAAATACCTTTATCATTGATTGACATTTCAAAATTATGAAATATTCTTTTATGTCATCTTTCTAATATTCCTTGCCATCAATGGATTTGCTCAATTTTAAATACCTTTCCTCACCTCATTGAGTTATTTACTGTGAAGCACTACTTGACCATTCAATACCACTATTCTCCAAATGGAATGCTACACTCCCCCATTCTCACATGTAACCTTCTTTTTTTGCGCACTCAGATAATAGTGGAAACTTTATGTCCTTGGTTACTTTTAGACAGAATTTGTTAGATCATATTTAACAATCCCTCTTCCCGTGTTCCTATATTTTCACATAGATATGACTCATCCACTCCATGAGTCACACCTCATCTCATGAATCCTTTTTCTCTTCTCTTGCAACAAGCTTTTTATCCTTCACTATATTTCTACCTTCAAGGCTATGGACTTCTTCTTAACTCCATGTGCATGCAATGGCATTTCTCACCTATTGGCTTCATGCTTTATGTGATAAGTTCTATTAAATTTACCTTGTAAACTATTTGGGTTCTATAGAAACTGAATACTAATATTCCCCTACTCTTCCTTAGACCCTTTCCAACCTTGCATTACCTTCCCTACACTTTCCTTTGCAATTCTTGATGCTTCAACTAACTGCACAAGATTGACCTGCTTCCCTGTCATATGGGCCTTGTAATTAATCTAGAACAGACCCTCACAATGACCAATTGTGGAATATTTTCGTCTTTCTGGAATTCCCTCACCCAAGATTCTCTGCTAGAGTTCCCCTTTTCTTATTAATCAATTCCTTTATTACCGAAAAACATTGTTTAGGGCCTCAAAATTTCCCCGCAAGATGAAGACATTCGAAACTGGAATTTTCATAGAAACATTTATTAAATCACTGCTATAACAATATTCATATCTATACCGTTTCTCTCCAAATTTGAATCAATACCACTCTTTGATCTTTTGGGATTTTCCAAGCTATGACTAGACCTCTATAGGCTTTTCGGATGCTCTTTCTCAGACCCTTCCCATCAGAAGTCCAAAATCTTGGTACGTGGATATCTCTAAAATCTACAGTCTGAAACACTATAGGTATCCTCCCGTCAGGAAACCTCCATCGAAAAGAGGATTTCCTAGCTCCTTGATCTTTCTAAACTTCGAGCTCTGATATCCTATCATGCCCTCTCTATCAGACCTTCTCATTGGAAACCTTCCCGAACGAACCCTCCGACATCCTCCTTTCGAAGAATTGCACTCAACCGCTATGTGGCACTAGCGTATTTACCCACCATTGTTGACATGTAATATGAAATGGAACACTGACATGGAAACTCACATGGCATTCCCCTTCACCTTCAGATCTTCCAAGGAAACATGCTCATCCGATAGATCAAACGATCAATAATCGTGCCTCTCAACAACCACGATCATCTATGGCTCCCAAAATGTGCACTAGTAACCTCGATCAAACTAACTTCATTGGATGTCGAAACATGCCCAACATTCCAAACAAGATATCCTGAAACATTGTCAGAATCTCTTTGAACTTATATCCTGAAACACTGTCGGACTCCATATGAACTTGTAGCCTTAAACACTGTCGGACTCCCTATCGGAAACCTTCCTTGAGACCTCATAAAACACTTCTCTGAAATAGCATATTTGAGATTCGTTGGCTAAGATGAACCTGATTGATCTAAAAACTCTAGTTCTTTTGGGATTCTTCCCTCAGACTTCTCTTCTTGAAAATTCAACTCGCACCTTTCTTTGGGACTTTTCCAAAACCTTCTTCTCTAAGGCCTTTTGGGAACGCTTAGCTTCGATCCTCTTGCGACTGAATCTCAATTATTGATTCTCTAAGTCAAGTTGATTTGGTCCATTGATTTATAAACTTCAATACCACCCTGAAACTTACAGGATTTTGACCTTCTAGGCCAAAATTGACTCTGCAACTTTCAACTCGACACCATGAATTACCTCCTTCGACTGTTCTGAAGCACTCAAACTCAAAAATCTACTCATAATTTGGGGATTTTCACTTATGTTCACTGTTATTCTCACAAATTCGCCACAGGGAAAAATATGCAATCATGGATTTCCTCAATTCGTGTTGGCTCTTAGCCCATACAAGCTTAGTGTTGAACCTTGAGCTCTGATACCATTGTGTAACGTCCCCAACACCCATGCTCAGTCTCTTCATTGTGGAAAATGATTTAGCCTGCTAAAAATTAATTTAAAAACACCCCCATACATATAAAAGAAAACAAAGGGGAAGCAGAACCATAAAAAATATTTCAAACAACATGTTGATCTATCCATGCATCTACAACATTTACAAATTCATGAATGCATGCAACCCAACAAAACATAGCACAACATTCATATACCATTCACACAACATAATAACATAAGAACATAACATAAACACTTATATGTTAATTATAAACCAACTGGTTTCATATGAGGGATGTGTTGGAAGTTAGGTATGCATCCCTGCTCTTTCCCTCCATTAGCCTATACATCCTCTTAAGCCTGATTTTTGTTCAGTTTCTTCTCCATGGTTAATGAGTTAGCTTGAGTAGTTTTTGCCCTTCTATTTTTTTTGCACCATGTTCTTGATTTCTTGGAAGGTTATTGTGTATTCTGACTTGGGTTAATAACATATGTCATTTTGAAATATTTTACTGAGCTTATAGCAGGTTTACAAGGCCTTTTTAGTGCTCAAAAACATCGATTGCAAGAACAAGATTGTTCTTGCAAACAATGTAAAAGTACATTGTTTTAATTACTTAAACATTTAGAAATTATTTTAAATATTTGAAAGTGTCGTGTTGGCACCTGCATGTGCATGAATGATCATGTGAACTCCAGTGCATGAAAGGTCATCTTTGAAATCATCATTATATAGTTCATGTTAAAAGGATGTGAGCTTCACCTTTAGTCCTCATCATCACAGAGTTTGTGGGGAATTATAGTTACAGGTGCAATTTCATCAAATTAAAGGTCATGATCAGCTCGTTTACTTCAGTTTCAACAAATTAAGTTTCACGATTGGTTCATTTTTCAGGCGATCAACACAACATGGTATCTCCTCGAGACCAATGGAATTTGAATAGAACGAAGCAATAGGGGCTCAAGATGTTCGAAACTGTCCCAGAAATAAGAGACTTGTTTCTCAAGGCTGAGTGGTATGACTTCATTTTCTCATTCAAAGGATACCACACAAGCGTCGCCCTGAAATTTGCACAAACATTCGACGGGTTTCAAATCTAGCTTGGGGAAACTTATATTCACATTATAGAGCATTTTATCGGGGAAACATGCACTCTCCCGGTCTGTAGGGAAGGTGCTTTAAGAATGACAAGTTACCCCCAGAATTGTGCAATAAATTTTTGGTGTTAGAGCACCAGAACCCCAACTGGAGTTAGGGGATTCCCATCACATGGATAAAGGAAGAATGGAAAGGAACCCTCACAACATTCCAAAGATACATCATAGGTGAGGGTAGATTTTTTATTGTGCATTGCTACCATCTTCGGTTTCTCATGCACCTAAGTGGGGACAAATAATTGAATTTTCCCTTTTATTTACTCAAGCGTCTAACTAAGATGGCCAGAAGGGTTCAAAGCCACCCCGATTCTTCCAAAAAAATATTGTATCATCAGGTTTTGATTAAAATTATGGTGCTCTTCACTTTGGATGAGATAGAAATGTCTAGGGGATACTTTCTGCAATCTATGGGTTTACAAGAACATGAACAACAACCTGATAAACATACTGAGGGTAAAAAAGATGAAGATAACACAGAAGATAGGGTTTCCCCTAAAGATGGTGGCTCATCGAAGGCATCACAACAAACAAAAAACAAGAAAAAGGCCTCTGAAACCAAGGGTACCCCATCAAGAACAAACAAGTCAACAACCCCAATGAAAGAGGAAACCCCTTGAATGCAGTTGAGATTCTCCACTACAAAACAAAGGGAAAATGAAGGTAACAGGGTTTCTAGTGTGCAACAACAAGCACATGACTCCCTAAAGGTCCCATTATCACCAAACCATTCTGAATATGCACAAGCAACTCCCACCATGCAACAAGGTAATGTGCCCAAAATGAAGATGAGAGGTAAAATGAAATCTAAGTAGCATGGTCCTGAAATCGTTAAGGATAAATTTATCCCTATGGAAACCTTACTTAAGGTTTCCCCTAAGGCTAAGAAAAATAGAAAAAGGAAAGGCAATCGAAGCCCTGGAATGCCCAGTAATCCCAACAGGAAAACTAGAATTACAAATCAATTAAGACTGAATTCCAAGGCTCTTTTTAACCCATCATTGAAATACCCCCAACCAATTGTAATTGAAGATGAGGAAAACTCTTAATTTTATAACATGGAAGAAATGGAATAAATGGTTGTCCACACACTGAAGAAAATGACAGGAGATAAAGAAAAATTGAAATTATTCAAGGGTGAAACTTCAGGATTGTAATTGGCATCTGTCAAAACATAGTACCTTGCAGATTCAAGCTTACAACAATATGCAGGGGACTTTGGCCCAGATCCTGAGCAGGATTCTGATGGTATTTCCCTAAAGGCGGATTTATGCTCCAGGAAATTTCTAGATGAAATCAAACCATAAATCAAGGTCAACATATCAAGAATTCATGGGTCTACAAAAGAATCCCATGGCAGAGAGTCTCAAGCAATGCACATGTATGAAATGAGATCCAGAAAAATAAAAGTGTTGGTTGATCACAATAAATCCAACATGGATGAAGAGTAGAGGTTGAAAGAGAAAGACAAGAAGCAAGTTCTGCTTAAACCAAAAGAGGATCTTAATGAAGTTGCAAAGGACAGCCACCAGGTGCAAGCATTAAAACAACAAGTTCAAACTTTGCAACAAAAGAATCAAGAGTTGCAAAAGAAACATTCTAAGATGCAGAAGAAGCATCATAAACTACAAAGAAAACATCAGAAAACTTGGTTCTTCTTGAAGGAGATAATATGAAGTAGACTATTGTTGTTAATGAGGAAGAGTCTGAGGAGGTTTCCAACTAATCAAAGTTATCTCCTAGTTACTCTCCATCTAGAATGCACGTGGGTACCAATGCACAGTTCTAGTCATTCTCATCTGTCATAGTTCTTTTGTTGAGAGTCATTTCACTCCAGTATAGACAACAATAGTTTTTTTCACTTGTAGAAGTCTAGTTGTTTTACGTTCGAGACATTAGTGTCAAAGCACAATAATTGTTCATTTTTGTTTGGTATGAACCACATTTTTGTTAAGATTAAGTTAAAGTATGTCAAGGTTGTGTTCCTAGGTGAATACACTCGAGTAAAAGAGTTGTGTTCAGGTTGTTATGCATTGTTAAACTTTATTTTTCAGAATGGTCGAAATCCTCTGCAACAATGATAAATAGACAATTTTTGTATTATTTGGGGGTCAGTTTTTAGTGAAAAGATTCAAGTATCAAAATTGGTTGGACCTGCTCATATGGTTGTAAATCTCTCTACCTGGTGAATATATATTGATGAAAACTGTGTTTTCTTGCTCAAGTGTTTATGTGTTTTAATCTTATCTTGGATGCAAATTGTGAAGTGTGCAATGTACATTTCCTTCTTCTTTCATCTATTGTTCTAATTCATCTTTTTGTTGTTGTGCAACCTATTAAACAACTATTTTTTTAGTAAAAATATCAATTATTTGGAAACCTTTTGGACGATTTGGATCTAGATATTTGTCAAGGTCTTAAAATATCATTTTAAGTCTTAATTCTCACACATCAGGTAATTCATTGCATTGCTTGTTGTTGTTTCATTTATTTATCTTTCCATATCCCCAAATTTTCATCAAAGTTCATACCATTAGCTAAGGAGAACATACATTTATATTGTTTGGCCAGTCCAACCATATTTTCATCTTTGAAAACCTATCCTTCAACTGACCAACAAACCAACTTATCAAAAACCAACCATTCCAAAATTTAAGGTGGCCTAGCTCTGTCCTTTAGTAGTCAAGGGCAGACCTTAGGAACAACATCTTATGGCATCGTTGTCAGGGAACAAAGTAATGAAATATATTTCCTTGGGAGAACAATAACGATCAGATCTGATCTTTGATGGTGAACAAAGATCAGGCAAAAAGGTGATTGTGATCTTTCACTTGGTGACTCAACTGAATGCAAACCTAGTAAGAAATTATGGCTCCGAGGAAAGGAGACAAGAAATCAAATCCCAAGCCTACTAAAACTCCCAAATTCAACCTTGATATTAATGGTGACACAACCAACCCTGATTCAGAGAGATAATTAAGGAATACTACCATCACTCAGAGATATCCTTTGTCATCCAAAGGCAATGCCACTGCTGAAAAATATGCCTCTGTCCACAACCATAAGTAGCCTGAGGTTATCATTTTTTAGAACCCTCTTGTTATTGGTCCTCAGACATCCCCTGTCTCAAATTATGCTTCATCATGTCCTCCATCAACCACACCCACAACTCCTCCTCAACCTCAGAGTCTAGTTATCCAAAACATGGTTGTCAATAGGATGGAAGCCATCATCACAATCAGGTATCCACCTTTGGTGCCACCCTAGAACTTGAATTCCTTCCCCATAGGTGACTACATGAAGTATCTACCAAGGTACAATGGTGAGGAGGAAGTAACTGTTGAGGAACATTTGGTGGCATTTTATAGTTTTGCAGACAACTTTAACATTGAACATGCAGATGTATGGATGAGGTTGTTTATGCAGAGTCTGGATGGGGAGGTAATGAAGTGGTTTCATGGATTAATCACTACTTCTATTATAGGTATTGAGGCATTGGAGGAGGCTTTTCTAAAACAATAGGGGGATAAGAGAGACTATTTGTATTACATAACTGAGTTTGGGTCTTTAATAAGTAAGAGTGGGGAGTCTATATCAGATTTCACAAAGAGGTTCAACAAAATGTATAACAATATTCCTGATGAGATCAAGCCAACTGAAGCCTCAACCAAAATCAAATTTGCAAATGCCTTTGATGCATAATTCTCTCTTATGTTGAGGGAGAGGAGGTCCACCACTTTGATTTCCATGCAAGAGGCAACTATTGAAGTTGAATCCAATATCCTAGAATCGGAAAAATTATAAAACAAATCAAATAGGGATAAAAAGAAACAGAGGGAAGAGTTTCCTTCCTCTCCCAACCCAGAAAAATATGGTCCAAAGTTGGAAGAGATGACCAGAACCTTGAAATCCTTAACCTCCAAGACAACCAAGATAAAATGGGAAGCCAAGAAGCCAAATAGGCCATATCAGGATGTTGGAAACAGAAACACAAATCAATTTAGAAGGTCGAATAATGTTCCTCAAGTCATGTGGAGAGAGAGGAGAAATGTTGAGGATCAAAGGCTTGTACCTCCTTTCCAGAACAATGAGATTGAAGAAATGGATGTTGAGAGTGATGTTGTATATGATGCTATTGTATTTTTCAATGAGACTGATCTTTATCCTAGTCACCTAACACAACAAGACTATGAAATATCACATTTGTCAATCCAGTTTGATGATGAAGTGAAGGAAGAAGATTTTTTTCAAAGTCAGCCCCAAAAGAAGTATGACTTGAGGCCCAGACCAAGGGCTCCCAAAGCAACTGCCCCTGCTTAGAACAAAAAATCGGATCTTACTCCCAAACAAGGCCCAAGCAAAGGCACATCAAACAAAATGGATCAACCTCTCCCATCTAATATTGTTGCCCCAAAAGTAAAAGAAGAAGACAGACAGTCAATCCCTTTCAACATAGAGCATGAGTTGAGAAAAATAAAGATCCTTGTACCTTTAACATAATTGTTGAAAAATGAGTCATTCAAGAACTTTGTTATGAAGGTGTTGAAGCCACCTGCTTCTGTTGTGACATCTGATGTAATAAGACTGCGGGATGAAAACCCTCCCATTACTGTGGGCCCACACATTGAAGATGGGTCCGATGCTTCTCCACCCTTTTGCATATCCTTTATTGTCCATGAAAGAATCTTGCATAATTGTTTGATGGACTCAAGTGCCTCTCATAATTTTATCTTTGAAGTTGTGATGGAAGAGATAGGACTAGAGATCACCAATCCCTACCAAGATCTTTAATCCTTTGATTCTAAAAGGGTAAAATGTTTGGGACTAATTAAATATCTAGTGGTTTCATTGTCTCAACTACCCATGAAAAGTGTAGTGATGGATATTATGGTAGTCGACATTCCCCCCAAGTTTGGTATGTTTTTTTCCAAGACATGGGCCAAGAAAGTTGTAGGATCCCTGCAAATGGATCTTACATATGCAACCATTCCTTTATTTGGAGGGGAACATAGGAGGTTATACAAAGAGGTCAGATTGACATATATTGTCAGTGATCATCAAAATCCAAGTAACCATGCAATTTATGTTGTTGAGGATGAAATCAGGTCATCTATTTTTCATATAGATGATGATGCACCAGAAATATCAGTCAACAAATGTAGAAATCAACCACTAACAGATCAAGGGAATGAAGTATGGAAGATATATTTTGATGGCTCATCTTCAAAGGAGGGTTTTGGGGCTATTATAGTCCTCATTTCTCCCTCAAAGGAGGTGACTACACTCTCATATAAGATGGAATTTGAAACAACTAACAACATAGAAGAATATGAGGCCTCAATATTGGTATTGAGGGATGCTAAAGACATGGTCATTGACAAATTGGAAGTATTTGGTGATTCTGAGGTGATTTTCAACCAAGTCAAAGAAATTTATCAAGTAAACTAACAAAGGCTGAAACAATACATAAAAAAGGTATGGGACTTGGTGGATAACTTATTTCTAGCATTTAATATTTCCTTTGTTCCTAGAGAGGCTAATCAGAGGGAAGATTCTTTAGCCTTGGATGCCAACACTTTTAAGCCTCCTATTGGTCCAAATGTCAAGTATGAAGTGAAGGTTAGACATAGGACAACCATACCAGGCAATGCCAAGTATTGGCAGGTCTTTAGTGATGACTTGGAGATCAAAAGGTTCATGCAAACCATTGAAGAGTTCTCAAATATCTCCATTGATCAGGAGAATGAGGGAGATGAAATAGAAAATTAGCAAACATCTCATTTTCTTAACAAGGTGGCTTGCCAAAACATTGTGGAACTTAAGACAAACCATATATCAAGAGGTTTAGTGCCACTAGAGAGGTTGTTTGACAACAATGATGTCTCCAGGAAAGCTTCCATGAAAAATCAGGAACAAGAAGTAGTGGACTACAACATTGGGACAACTGCAAATCCCAAAGTAGTCAAAATATCCAAGGCATTTCCAAAGGAACAAAGAAGCAAGTATGTTAGCCTCATGAAAAAGTTTTATGATATTTGTGCATGGTCTTATGAGGACTTGAAGACCTTTGATACTGACATTATTCAACATGGGATCCCTCTAAAGGCAGGCTAAAATCCATTCAAACAGAAAATTAGGCAATTCAATCCCCTGCTAATGTCTATTATTGAGAAATAATTGAAACACATGCTTGATTCCAAAATCATTGTGCCCCTGAGGTTTTCAGATTGGGTGGCCAACCTGGTGCCTGTTAGGAAGAAAAGTGGAGAAATACGCTTGTGTGTTGACTTCAGGAACCTAAACAGGTGCTCTCTAAAATACAACTATCCTTTGCCCAATATGGACCATATTTTGCAAAGGGTAGTAGGTTCCCACAAAATTTCCATGATGGATGGATATTCAAGTTATAACCATATCACAATGCTTGAAGAAGACAAAGAGAAAACAACCTTCACCACCCCATGGGACACATTCATGTATGAAAAAATTCCCTTCAGTTTGATGAATGCGGGACACCTTCTAGAGGGCCATGGAGATTGCATTTGTGGGTGAAAATGAAAATTTCATGGTTATATACCTGGATGGAATTACCATCTTCTCTAAATATGATGATGAGCATATACAACACCTGGAGCAAATTTTTCAAAAGTGCAGAAGGTATGGAATCTCTTTGAATCCCAAAAAGTCTCATTTTGTTATGTTAGAAGGAAAACTCCTATGCTACATTATATCAGCAGGAGGGATAAAAATAGACCCAGAGAGGGTTGATGCTATCTATAAAATTGGCATCCCTAGGAATAAGAAGGATATTCAATCTTTCATAGGCAAGATAAAAAAATTTAGGTGCTTTGTGCCAAATTTTGTTAAAATCGTAAGACCTATTACTAACATGCTAAAGAAATATGCTAACATAAAATGGTCACAAGTGGCCAAATCATCCTTCCAGAGGATTAAGAAGGATTTGGTTGAAGCCCCTGTGTTGGTTAGTCTAGACTATTCCAAATAATTCCTCATTTTCTCCTTTTCCTCCGAGGAAACTATTGTTGCAGTATTGTTGCAAAAGAATGAAGGGCATGAACTGTTAGAAAAACAGGACCGCAGAGAAATAAAATAAAACAAATGCAAAAACAAAACACAGAAGATACACAATATAAGAGAGACACAGATTTACGTGGTTCACCTAGTGTGGGCTACGTCCACCATAGAAATTGCCAGGTCCTTCCTTTATTATTATCCATCAAAATGAAGGGATACAACCTACAACAAAACCCGTTGTAACTTCCTCTTCTTTCTCTCACAGTCTCCTCTCTCAGAATACAATATTCACCATCAACCATAGCCGCAATACATTTCCCTCATAAAAAAAGGGTTACCTTCTAGGGAAAAAAACCCTAACATAATATCTACCGTTAGATCTGTGACCTTATAATGAACGGTC
>SNQJ01S0016452.1:139967-162202 GCA_010110895.2 Picea sitchensis
GGAAAACCTCTAGATTCTTCTCCACATTTTGTGGATGGTGCTCTAGTGTTGGATCACTTGCAAGTATCATTCTTAATGTCGGGGGGTTTTAAGACCCAGGTTTTTTCCATAATTGACCCAAAAAAACGCCAAGGCATCGACATATCAATCCTCTGCCAAATACTGAAGAATGTCTCACCCAATATGCCATGAAAATCACAGATACCATATGGTCTTCTGTCAGTGATAAAAGTTTAAATTACATAAAGAATCCACTCGAGATGAAATTCATACATTCCATTGCATTATACTTAAAGATTAACAACATGTAACATTAACATATACATTCGTTGGGGACATAATCAACACAGTAAATGACAGGAATAGTTGTAGCTTGTATTATATACATTCAAATAGTAACATACAAGGACCAAGATACTCATCATTCATAAAAAAACAAAGCCTTGTGCTCTCATACATTCTATCAATAGTTCATTACAAAGAACTATGTGATTTCTCTTAGAATATTCAAGTACTACTAAGATGAATCCATTACATACTTTATACAAAACTCGTTCCACCTATCTACATAACTAAAATCACAAACAAACCTTTGCAAAAACTATCCAAACTCATCTCTCGACCGAGAGCACTCAATGTGAACCTATTGTATGGACAACAATAAAAAAAAAACAACAAAAAAACCTCCTCTGTGTCGTCGTTGCTCCATTTTTGTTTCCTTCTCTGCTCTAGCACTCTGTCACTTTCAACTCTACCCCACTCGCTCTGCTAACTACCATTCTTGCATGCTTCTACCACCCGAATGCAATCCACATAGCCACTTTGGAGTCATGACAGTTTTAGATAACTTGTCATCTCATCCCTTAACTACTCGAAGATCTCTCATGTTGACTGAGTTAATCATTCAGGAATATTTCATGAATATCCTCTTCTTGATTCCAGTGTGCAGGTAGTATCCTCTTGATTTCTTACGCACATAGTGGAACTTCTGGCTTACGTGCACGCCTTATGTCATTCATTGCACAACTACTGGTGTGCGCCCACAATTGTGACTGTATGCACATGCAATATTTGTCCCAAAACTTTGGGTGCCAACATCTAGATAAATTTCATCATAGCACTTTATTTATAAATTGTCATAGATATTCCACTTGAACAACTCATCACACTAGATCTTATACTATTTTGAAATATTAGACTGGTAATTTATTTCCTTAGATCCCAGATTAGTTATTACTAGCTTATTTCTTAGATTTATGAAAATAACTTAAAATGAAAATGAAAGAAATGAGAAAAATAACACACCATCCACTCACAAATGAACACAAGATATATCCTAGGAAACCCAATACGACATAAAACCTAGCTAGAAGATGAGGCTTATGCTTTGCCCTCTTTTCTTCAAACACAAATACAAAGAAAGAGTCCCTCACTATGGAGTTGCCTTTGACACTTTGGCTTGTATAGCTGCTACAAAATATTTTCCTCCTCTGTGATGCTCTCAAAATACCACTCCTAGATTCTTTGCTCAACTATGGAATAAGTACAATTCTAAAGAATGGAACCCATTTCTCCTAGTGGAGTGGTATTTAACATAGCTTGATAGTCGTTTAGGGTTAGGGTTTTGACTTCCTCATCCCTCAATTAGTGATTAAGTTTGGAACTTCTAGAATCTTCTTGAAAGTATACATGTGGCTAGCCCCATGTATCTGAGTAATGCGGGTTGATGTGGTATCCACTCATACCATAGTGGTCAACAAGGTAAGTCAACTTGTGAGAGGCATAACTTTTGCATCGTTGGAAAGTTCTTGGAGTGTAGAACACCGTCAAGGTTGTGAGTATAAGTTTTAGACACTGTGACTCCCAAAAATGTTGTTTAATGCCTCAAAATGGATTTGAAAGGTTTTAGACCCCAATTTTCCAAACCAGGACTTGCCACTAAAATTGCCCTACAAGTTGATTCCTCCAATTGTTTCCACCTAGAAAGTACCAAGACAGATGACAAATTATATGATGATCCAATCCAAATCAATATGACATGTGCTCCTAACCGAAAGGGAATCTACGAGACTTGAACCCATGACCTCTCATTGATCTTTACTTTAAAATTGGTCAATTCAAATTGATCGAGATAATCCACTGAAATGGTACCCAGTGTAAACCCGTTGACATTAATTATGGCACCTCACCTGATAAGAACATTGAGTAAGGCATGCAATAGAGGTAGCTAGTTTGAGGAATCAATCCCAAGGCCTCCTACATAAAGCTCAAAGAACTCAACCACTCAAACTATATATACAGAAAATGATTCACCATTTCCCATATATTGATTATTTCTTTTTTAAATATAAATGAAATATTTATTATCAAAATATTATTTTAGTAATTAACATTATATCATGTATTCCAAAAAAATAAAAAATTCATAGAGAGATTTGCATAAAGTAAATGAATACACTTGTAAAACCATACATATAAAGTATAAGTAATTAACATTATATCATGTATTCCAAAAAAATAAAATTCGTACAGAGATTTGCATAAAGTAAATTAATACACTTGTAAAACCATACGTATAAAGTATAACTAAAAATATTCTTATATATGTGAGAACTTAAATGTAAATTAACAAAAATCATACACATGAAAAAATATACAATATCACGTCTCGTAACTTTTATACAAATAATAAAAGTGTCATATTGAATATCTCCAATGGCCATCCCTAATATCAACATTGGTTAAATTTTCATTATAATGTCTTCTGCACGCAAATTCCAAATCCCTACAAAACAAATACAAAATGGTATTGGTATTCATGTCAGAACTTCACTCTTTGGTTGAAAATAATAAATCATTATAAATTAAAAATAAATAAATTATCAGATGAATTCTTAAGCTAATTATGTATGGAATGCTAATGATGAGAGGTGAGCATTTATTTTTTCGAGATATTTATCTAAAATCCGGTGAGATATTGTTGGATCTGCATATTTGAGTGGTTAAATCTATATAATATGAGTGCTCCAAGGGTTTTTCAGCATGTTGAATGCATTTATGCATTCATAAATGTAATTTAAACAACAAAAAGTTGTGATTTCGTGCATATTTATGCTGTCAAATTCCGACGAGGAAGCAAAAACATAGAACAGTTAGACAACGCCATGTGTTTTTATTCCGTGAATTCAATCCAAGGGAATTTAGGGTTAGTTTTATGGTTTAATTGTTAAAATTGAGAAAATGAATCGAGTAACATTAGATATTATCACAAAGGTATGAATCACAAGTATAAATTAGTTAACTTTTTACCATAAAAAACAACTAATATATATGTGTGTGTGTGTGTGTGGGAGATAATTAATGATGTTATAATTTCAATTTTTTATAATGTGATAAATTTAATTATTATCTTTATTGGTTATTAAATTAGTTGACTTGATTAACTAACTTGTAATATATTTACTATTTTAATTAGTTGTTATTGTTGATCTTTTTTACGGAAAGTAGTATATATATATATAGTTTAGTAGTTTCATATTCATTTTATTTTTGGTATTTATTATTATGTAAAACAAATTTATATAATTCCATGAATTTGTAGAATGTCATTGTACAATATCGATATTGATCATGTCACGGCCCTACAGTTCGCCCAAGGTTTCACCTGACACCTAAGAGTCATGCGGCACCACGACGTTTCATCTTTGCGGCCTAACCAAACCAAAACCAACTCCGTCTAGACTATGCCTTACTCAAGACACCCCCATACTTTGTCTTGAGTCACTTGTTCAATTACTTGTGTTCTTTACTTAACCAATTACAAATTTCTTATACTTAGCCAAAACGACACCAAGAATATGCAACCACAATAAATAGACACAAATGTGAATGGAAATCCAAACCGACCTCAAACCCAAGTTTTTATTACAAGAACAACAGTGTGTCGATCCTACAACTCGTGCCACACAAAGAAATATTAAAAGGAGCTTCCGCTCAGTTTACAACAATAACTTGTGCGAAACACAAAGACCCTCTTTTTCAAGTCACCCATGCACCATTCCTTCGTTACCGCAATTAGAAGTCAAAGTGGAGTCACTTCCCCTTTGTGCTTCATCTTTGCAGTAATTGCGGCCCTTCCTTAGCTCGTATGTCCCCCTTTGTTGGTTCAAAACTCATCTTACTTCATGACTTTCTTCCTTGGATTCTAATTTTATTTTTGTCTTCTCCTTGGCTTATATAAGTGCCCAACTCTCTTAACTGATGTGTCCCTTTTCTTGGAGCAGACACAATGATTCACAATGTGTCCTCATAATTTTTGGGTTGACCTTCGTCTAAGGGGCATGCGTCCCTTGGGTGATTCAGCTGACTCATCCAAGTGCACCCTCCTCCTTCCAACCGACTCATTGTTTTAATTGGGCACCCAATTCATGTTTTCACAACCAATCATCAAATCATCGACCTGCAATCAATGGCTAACATTCGTCGCACAACACCTTGGTCAGCTCCCCTTGGTGAGTTGGGCGCCCAAGGTGATTGAGCTTGCCCAATACAAGTCTGTCCTCTGTTCATTGGTTTGACTAGGCACCTTGTTTGCTGAATCGTTTAACCAATGTCACCCTGTGTTCCAAAGAACCCATCATTTCAATAATACACTCATCTCTTTGTGGAGCATTTATCACCTTCCCACTTCTTTTGTCAAGCAAATGCCTTAACATTTTCCATAAGAATTATTTGGGTGGAGTCGTTCCTTGGCACGGTGTGTGCCCAAGGAACCCCAACTCTCCCATATATGAATAACTATGTCTCCTCATTTGCACTAAGCATAATTTTCACCCGATTCTCTCGTCTTGGTCTAAGGTGGAAGTGCACGTGCTTGCTCATCTGTGTCCCAAGCCTTGCATCCTCCCCACTCCAAGTTGTTGTCATCCCGAAACACCTCCAAAATATTCGATCTCCATCTCTTGTTGAACTCATGTCTCCATCCATGACTAGGTCCAATGGAAACCCCAAGTTTCGTGATGAAACGAAAACCCAAAATTTATGTCAAGTGGAAATCTAAAGTTTCCATGTGATGGACACCCCAAGTTCCCCTTCATCATATAACTTCGTTTCATGCACAATCTCTACCCAAATTCATTCTAACCTCTTCTCTAGCAAAAGGAATGTCCTCCAACTTTGTTGCATCGTCCTATGCCCCATACTGTCATCCATGACCGCACTCCATGTTTTCACATTGATCCCACCAAAGATGCCACTATGTCCTCAATGCTCCATGTTTCTACTGTCTGCTGCAATGAATGCCAAATTTCGTAAGTGTTGAAATCTACATGACTTTTGTTTCCTCCATACTCCAACCCAAGGCTATGCTTTTGCACATAGATGCCTCTCACATCTTAGACTATTTGGGTGATCAGTCTAACTATCACTTCCAATATATGAGTATGCATATCCCCACGTCCTCAAAGTCATTTTTGTCCACAACTCTTGTCTCTCTATCCAACTCCTCGAAATCAAGGAAAATTTCTTCTCTTTTATTCAAAATATGTAAAGTCTTCAACCCATCTCAACAACTATTGTCAAGTTTCTCAATTGTTTCCTGAAGTCAACTGTGTTGAATGTTGTCCCTCCACAACACAATAATTGTTCTCTTTGTTCTTCAACTTCTACTATGACACCTTTTCACCAAGGCACCTAGGTTGCACTGCCTACTTCCTTGGTATCACGCATGTTGGCCCTCTACCAAGTTTTGAGAGAAAATTGGTCGTGTTTGACCATTTTTGGGACTTCGACAGGCCAGTCGAAGATGGAGCGCCCAGGCGAAGCAGATATCGCAGGATCTCGCTTTTTTTGTGGGATTTTTGGGCTTTATGGTTTATGTAACGGGTATGGGATGTCGGCCCATGGGTTTACCCATGTTTAGGCCTTTTTGCAATGTATAAATAAGTAGCTAAGTGATTGTAAGAAGGTGTGTGTGTGGGTGTGTAGGCTATGTGCACCATATGTTGTAAGATGTAGATCTGGTTGGCTTCGTGCAAGTATCTGTAAAGTCCTAGCTAAGTGCAAGTGATTGTAAGTGGCTTTGTGCAGACAGAATGCGTAAGGCTCTATTCCTTGACCCGATTCCGAAGAAGGTGGATCTAGTGTGTTGTGCATAGATCACTTGTCCAATGCGAAGTTAGCTTTGTGGCTCTGTTCCTGTAAGAAGATTGAAGGAGACTAATAAAGAATAATAAGAGTTGGTGGACGTAGCCCCACATTGGGGTGAACCACATATATCCTGCATTGATGTGCTTTGTGCGATGGTGTTGATGTTGTTTATCCATTAGGGTATTGATCTTTATGTATGTTAGATAGATATATGGATTCTTAGTTCTCTATTGATGATAAATGAATGCTAGATCTGATCCAATACTATGTGCTAAGTGATTAAAAGTACTTGATATTGGTTGCTACTACGTTGTTTTGTATCTAGGGTTTAATCTATGATGTGGATGGATTTATGAACTAATGCATGTTGATTCACTAAGTACTATGTTAGGTGTTGTGATCATAGATCTGTGTCCCAGCTAAGTTGTAGACACTTGAGTCCTACAACCCCCCTGCCTCTACCTTGGGTGAGACTGCATATTCTTCGCACGTGTTGCCGAAAGGGCCGATAGTTAGGGTTTTGTTGGTGCATTGTTGAAGCTTTGAACCCCGGGTCTGCCCCTGTGCCAACAAATGGTTCTGTTTTCGGGACCAGAAACTATGATTGCTGGGAACTGAAGAAAAGAGAAAGCTATGTGTGAAGATCTGTTGTTGTAGTGTGCAATATTCTACTTGGCTTGTGAAGCTCAATGCTAAGAGAGAAGCCCAATCTAAAGAAAAGAGGTAAGATATTAAATCTTTGTGCTCTGATAAAGGTAAGATAAGTGGAATTTTTTTCTTTGAAAGTATGAGTCTAGGCATGTTTGATAGATTTTTTCCTAGTCTGACAACTAGGGAACAACTAGAAGAAAGAGTCGATCTGAATAGATTTGATAGAGATAGTGAAATATATGTTATTCCTATGCATAGAAAGTATTTTTGGACTAACCAGTGGATGCAGGAACCTAGAAAGAATTTTTGCAGATTGCAGGTCCATCATTGTGATCCCAGTGCGTAGTATAAGAAGGGTTGGGAATCATTTAAAAGAAAGAGAGGATTGACACTATGTTATAACTGCAGAAGACCGAGACATCTTGCTAAGGAATTCCCTGGTATATGTCCTATTTGTCTTTGTTCTAAATCTTTTGGTCACAAAGTTGAGGATTTCCCTAGAATGATTTCCAAAGTTGAAAAGATGAACATGAGACAAGAAAACTATGAAGGAGGTCCAAGGACTAAGGATATGTCAGAAAACCAAAAAGAATCAGAGACTATGTTACTACAGCTGAAATAAACATTGAATGATCACAGAGACATCAGTTTACCAGAGATCTTCAAATAGAAACAATGCATAGAAACAATAATAGGATACTTCGACATAGACTGTGTCTTGGATGAAGAAACGCATGTGAATATTATGCCAGAAAGCACTTGGGAAATCTTGGGAAAAACTGCTATAGTTCCTTCATTGGGAAGGATAGGATTATTTAAAGGAAAAATGATAACCCTATGTGGAAGAGTTACTAATGTACCTATGATTTCCCATGGAACATCGACCAAAGAAGAATTTGAAGTCATTAATTTTGTTGAGAACAAAACTCCTTTTTCACTTTTTTTAGGTAAGACATGGATTGAGAAAGATCAGATCCAAAGGAAAGTAGAGGAAGAAGCCACAAAATAGAAAAAGAAAGAATTAAGGGACTTCATAACTAGGAAAATAACGTGACTAATAGAAGAAAAAGAGGATAATTCTAAGCAAAAAAGGGCCAGAGAACTAGCTATCGAAGCTGGAAGAACACAAGAAGGTTTAAAGAACCTGTCCATACAGGAAAAAAGTGCATTCACCCTAGAAATAGTAAGAGAAGAGGTATTACCCTTGCAACTTTTGGAAAACCCTCAACAGTGTGAAGTTACTACGCTAAGGGAAGAAAAGAATAAGAATGGAAAGAGAAATCCAGAGACTCAAATCACAGGAAAGAAGGCCATAAATGTTAGTAAGAAGAAAGAAAAATTGGAAAAACTACAGCAAGTCCCAAAGAATACCTCGCAAAAGGCAGGCTTGAAACACTTGAACCTCACCGGAATAGCAGAACCGCGCAGAATGGGACTTTTCCATGATGAATCTATATGACCGTTGGATTCATCCCAACCATTAGAATGACACTCTGGAATGGCTAGAAACATAGTTATTACCAGAAAGATCGTCATTGGACCAGTGAGACCCCGCCATAACGGATGGATTCATATTGATTAAGGCATTTCGACCCATTGAAGGAATCTGTTATGATGTTGCTTATTTACTCCGTCGAATTCCGCAACTGGACCACCCTTTGCAAACTGAGATACCTGAACTAACAGAGAATTGATCACATACTGCGCTGTGTTGTCTAGACCTCATCGTCTGTTTGATTACCTGGTCTGTCTGTTTGCCTACCAGATCTTTTTTATTACAAGTGTGAATGTCGAGCAAACATAATGTGCTAGAGAAGTCTGTAGAGGATATTTTTATCGACCTCATGGATGAGAAATTCATGTCTTTAGGAATATAGGCATCGTTGATGGGTGGATTGCAAGAATCCCCCTTGACTAGACATCGATCTATGTCTAGAGACACGACTGAGAAAAGAAGAAAAAACTGTGACGATCTGTCTAATGCGAAGCAGAACCCATCGGTCTTGCCTAACTACACCCCATTGTTGGCTAGTGCAGTTAGTCATGACAATGTCTTGTGTGACTTTGAGTACACGCTCATCATTGCGTACCTCCCGAAGGGGATACGCGCAGTTGGAAACCAGTTGGGACTGATCCCAACTCTCAATATCAGTGACTTCAACCTCAGAGACTGAAAGAACTATGCGATGCTCGCACCGCATAGGTACCTGATGAAGATGACTAGGAAGAAGCCCAAGATAGTTCCCCAACCATGGATTAAGGAGCTCGCATGCTCCATGATCTTGTATGTAATGAAGATCCACCACTTCAGTCGACATCAGGAGGTTAAATCTTGTGCTAAACTCCTCTTGTCGTGCTACCATGGAGGTTATCTTTGGTTATATAAGTGCATCACTGTGGATCTGATGTTGATCCACCTGATCACTGGATTGAGCATGCAGGGACCAGACCCTCACTAGTTTTACCCAGGGAAGACATTAGATCACTCCTTGGCGCAACGAATAAAGGAATCCTACAATGATGTAGAGAAGGGAAAGCGAGGCTACAAGGTAGCCTCCATCCAGGATGGTGCATTGCACCTTTATTTCCAACTGATCATTGGCAATCTCGTTCGAAAGAAATGTCTGATGCAAGTCACAGGGTTCGTAGTAGACCTCGTAGAGAAGTGTGTTGAAGGAATGAAGATGAATTGGGTGAGTTACCTTGTCAACAAGTTGGAGAAGCACTGTCACGAAGTGCAGGACCAAGGATACAAATTTCATTTCAGTTGGCTACTGATCTTAATTTCATTTGTTGCTTGGAAAATGCCGAAAGGAGAAACATTCTCTGAAGTCGAGCCATCAGAACTGTTGGCCACAAGGTTTTCTACCTTGTTGTATACGAACGATATGGAAAATCGCATTCGAATGTTGTCTTCCATACTTATTACCTTCTGCTGAAACACGCCATTAAATCCTTCCCCCGAATGACACCGAATACACTCCATCAATATAGGCCACTAGTGAAGTTCTGGGTAGACTGACACTTCATCTACATCACCATGTGTGGGGATGAAAGTAAGGAGGAGTTGTAGTCTTACTATAAGTTGAATGAGGAAGACATGGAAGAGATCACTAAGGAATGGACAACCAAATTCCTTGTACCAGTGGAGGATTCTGAACTCTCCAACCCCGATATCATCGAAAGCCCATTAGTCACCCGAGTCGAACATGATGGATAGAGAAGCACAAAGAAAAATAAGAAACAGGATGAGGTCAAAGACATAGAAAGTGATGCGAATTACAACGCATCGAAGGAAACTACGCCCGACTCACCTGCAGGAGGAGGAGGAGACGAAGTGAACCAAGATGAAGGAGGGGAAGAAGAAGAAAATAAGGACAAAGGAAAATCCACACCGCCAAAGGATCCCCTCACCACAACAGAAGCATCGTAGAAGAGGAAGGTTTCCCTAGAGAAACCTTCGGCAAGAAAGAAGGCTCGCGCCAACAAGCCTCAGTCAAAGAAGGTGCTCACAGTGGATGAAATTGATCTCATCATCACAGTTGTAGAAGACGCTTCAAAAGACATCTTGCATAAACATGGAGAAAAGCAGGAGTCGATGTTCGATAAAATAGAGAAAGAGCTCAGAGACATCCAACAAGCTATCCATTCGAGTCGCGCAGTGCCTACTGCGCCATCCTCAACAGAAAATGTAGAATTGGGGGATGAGCCCACCCATTTGCGAAGGTTAGCAGATGCAATAGAGGTTCGACTTCGTCGGGCCCAAGAGGAAAAGGAGCAGGCCACATAGGCCTTAAATAAAGAAAAGGAGGAGGTCCTAGAGAAACTTCGAGTTGTGCAGAAGAAGAAAAGTGAAATTCAGGTGGAGTTCGAGCAGAACAATGCTAAGATACAGGAAGAAAAAGACCAACTACTCACATAGTAGATTGTGGTCAAAGAGGCATAAACTAGAGCAATTCACTATGTTTCAGGCTTGGCACAGGAAGAACCGGAGTCAAATGAGATGCAAGTGGGAAGCTCACTGAGGTGATTCAGTAGCTTCAGGAAAGAGTAGCAGAGTTAGAACTTCAAGAAGTGTCGAGAACTCTACATGAAGTGCGGTATTAGAGGGAAGAAGCTGCCAAGAGCCTAGTAGAATGAATCAGGGCATTGGCCTCAGAATGTAAACAATTGAGTGATCAAAGTGCACAGACCTTTGAACGCCTTGCAGAAGATCTGGAGCTGAGGAGATTAGAAGCACAACTCTAGGAGGCGAAGCAGCAGGCCTCCACTGTGCAAGCATAGATGACGTTGATTACTGCAGTTGAGAAGATGAAGAGGTCGTAGGAGCAACGCACAGTCTAGCAGCAGGTTACTTCCATCCAGAGCAGAGTTATGGAAGTGACACAGAGACTCCAGTCAGTGCAGGACGAAGCCTGCACGCTTTTCGAAGAGATCGAGGGATAAGGCTCACAATTGGAATAGATGGTTGTGACAGTGGAACAATGCCTAGAAGGGCATGTCACCGAGCAAGCACTTCAGGGGTTCTCTGAGCAGGAGGCTCTAGTGAAGAAGCAAGTCGAGGCAGCACGAGCTAAGCTCGAGGCCTTCAAAGAAGAGTTACCCAGATCAGAGTGACTCAGGATGTGTCACAGGTGAGTGTTGGGGGCCTGTTGGCCCTCGACCAAGTTTTGAGTGAACATTTGTTGTGTTTGACCATTTTTGGGACTTTGATAGGTCGGTCGAAGATGGAGCGCCCAGGTGAAGCGGAGATCACGGGATATCGCTTGTTTTGCAGGATTTTTGGGATTTTAGGGTTTATGTAATGGGTATGGGATGTCAGCCCATGGGTTTACCCATGTTTAGGCCTTTTTTTAATGTATAAATAAGTATCTAAGTGATTGTAAGAAGGTGTGTGTGTGGGTGTGTAGGCTATGTGCACCATATGTTGTAAGGATTAGATCCAGTTGGCTTCGTGCAAGTATCTGTAAAGTCTTAGTTAAGTGCAAGTGATTGTAAGAGGATTTTTGTAGACAGACTGCGTAAGGCTCTATGCCTTGACCTGATTTCAAGGAAGGTGGATCTAATGCATTGTGAAAATATCACCTATCCAGTGCGAATTTATCTCTGTGGCTCTATGCCTGTAAGAAGATTGAAGGAGACTAATAAAGAAGAAGAAGAGTTGGTGGGCGTAGCCCCACACTAGGGTGAACCACGTATATCCTGCGTTGATGTGCTTTGTGCGATGTTGTTGATGATGTTTATGTTGTTTATCTGTTAGGGTATTGATCTTTATGTATGTTAGATATATATATGGATGCTTAGTGCTCTATTGATGATAAATGAATGCTAGATTTGATCCAATACTATATGCTAAGTGATGAAAAGTACTTGATCTTGGTTAATACTGTGCTTTTCTGTATCTAGGGTTTAATCTGTGATGTGGATGGATTTATGAACTAATGCATGTTGATTAGATAAGTGCTCTGTTAGGTGTTGTTATCATAGATATGTGTCCCAGCTAGGTTGTAGACACCTGAGTCCTACAACCCCCCCTACCTCTACCTCGGGTGGGATTGCATCTGCTTCGCAGGTGTTTCTAAAAGGGCCGGTAGTTAGGGTTTTATTGGTGCGTTGTTGAAGCATTGAACCCTGGGTCTACCCCTGTGTCAAAAACGACCATCCACAAACTACTCAATAGATAAAGTACTCTCGGAATCCACCACCAATGCTCCAGGTGAACGATGTGCCTGATCTATGTTTCATGTGCAAGTATCTAAGGACCAATTTGACTTCCTTTGGTGAGCATCCTAACTTCTCAAGTCATTCTACATCATACTCCAACTCATAGATCTCCATTTCTCATCTACAAAAGTTTACGATCATTGCGGGGTCTCAGTATTCTCTACCCACTTCCTCCCCATCCTCCAAGTCTAGATGAGTGATTTCCTCTGTGCCCTCCTTTGTCTCAAAACTTATATATTTTGGTGCAAGTGAGTCATCTAACCAATCCTCCTCAAATTCATCGCAAACCAACTGGAAACATGGTGAATCAGGTTGTGTTTCCTATGTGATGACTTTCGCAAGTGTTGAGATGATCGACCTCAACTCATCCTACCTAAATTACTTTTGGTCATGTAGGCTCTGCAATCAGTGTGCCTTCTCCAAGTCAGACTTAGTTGATATCTCCAATGTTGTCAAGCCCTGTTTACTTTGAAGAAATTGAACAAAATAATATTAGGACAAGAAGTTTGGCGGAAAAGGCCTCAAGTCATAATATCACAACATTTTATTCATTGTAATGATACAAATATATAATACAATAATGAAACCACCTCAATTTCTCTCACATCAACCACTCATTGGGAGATAAGGTAGGCAGAGGCAATATAGGAATCTAGAAACACACTTAGGATAACAACAATATCCTTAAATGTGAAATACATTAGGTGCTATACTAGGACTTTATGATTGTATATGAGTAAGAGGATAAAATAATTCGTTCTTCTTTATTCATGAAACTCAAAGAAACTATCGATGGAATCACCTCTTGTTGTTGCACCATGTCATAAGGTATGTTCACGCTTCTGTAGACTCCCTCAATCAACCTGATCGCAGTACTCCTAGGATTTTTTCCAAGATTTGTCTTTGTCATTATGTGCACACTTGGCATTTTGGCTTCGCCCAAAAACACCAAGAAACCCTCATGTGGCATAGGAACTGCCTTGGTATACTTGAGAAAATCCTACCCCAAGATCATTGCATGATCATCCAACAGAGCCACCATCACATCCCAAGTGCCAAACCAACTCTTGACTCTAAATGGTGTAGAACAAACCACTCTTGTCATTGACTTCACCGCTAAGTTGACCACTTTGAATGCAACCATACTTTCCTCAAACTTACATTGAAGCGATGTAGTAGTTTGTTCATTTATGAAATTGTGAGTCACTACTATGTTAACCAATGCTGCCACCTTCACCCCACTCACTATTTCATCCAAAAAACAAAGTCTGACTACTATGTCTTGTGAACATTTGTTACATATTATTTTGGTCACTTGAGTGATCACCTGAAAACGAGTGCTCATATTCCCTAAAAATATTAAAAGAGACTTTCGGTCCCATCGTCTAAATATTGGTCGATCATATAACATATTCTTGTAGATGTAAGCTCATCCTTCAGACGAGTCCCTCAAAGTATGTTTAAGGAACCCTAAGAAAGAGTGGTTTGATCCTGTATGGGTCTTTCAATGTTTGTTTTATGAGTCCAAAGAAAGTAAACTTAGTGGTTTTTCATATTTAGAGAGTCCAAAAAATTGGTCAATCCGGTCCCATCCTCGATCGATCCCACTCTCCCGTTAGAGAGTGAAACCCAAGCAGTCGATCTGTTTCCAGCCGTCGACCCCAGCAACTCAAGTGGTCGATCTGATCTCATCAACGGTCGATCCTACTCTCCCACTAGAGAATAAACCTGATGCTCCCCACATTTTTCTTGTTGATACATAATCTATCGTGCTAGGGGGCATTCCTCCTTCTCTCGTGGAACACCCTCCAAGTAATGAGTTCATCCTTTTTTATTGGAGTGCACTAACTGGACCTCGTCTTCCCTCTCACATTCCTTTCAATATTACCATACAAGTTTGTGGTCGGGACGTTCCTCATACGTTGATAGACGAAGGTTCTTCCATTAGTATTTTGTCCTCTGTTGCTTGGCATGCTTTAGGATTTCCTCAGCTTGTGTCGGTTACCCATAATTTATTAGCTTTCAAAAGAATAGCCAGTCAACCTTTAGAGACCCTTCCTTAGTTTCCTATAACTTTGGGAGGGAAAACTTTCTTTATTGATGTCATGGTGGTCCAAGACCCCTTGGATTTTTATTTACTCCTTGGGTGAGATTATGTCTATGCCATGAAAGATATCGTGTCCACTCTTTTTCGTGTGATATCTTTCCCTCACGATGGAAGAATTGTGACTATTTATCAACTTTAATTTGTTGTTCCTGACTTGATGACATACCTAAATGGTTCTTATATGCAGACGATATCGCCCCCTCCACAGGTCAATTACATGGCATTGTCTCCCATGCCTTCAGTTTCCAATAAAGATGAGTGTCTCATTGTACGCTCAATATCTTATGACTTGGATCCGGTAGTTGAAATGGTGATCTCTTTGGTAGGGCTATTGGAGCTTGACCTCCTTACCACTATCGCGGCCCTCGACATGTGTTTCTTCCGTCAAGTGAAGATATCTGGGAGACCATGACTGAGTTTTGTCCCTTGACATGGTTTCCTTCTAGAACATCTTCCTCGTAACATCCCCCTCCTGTGCGCTGAGCGAACTTATTCTTTGAGGATACTTGCTCGCAAGTGATCCGTATTTTATGCTATTAAAACATTGATTTTGATTATGTGGTGTTATGGGTTGATGACATGTTGTTTTACTGCATTGACATAGAAAGGTTCTATTGACTCGGTTTTACTGAGTGTGCAGGATCTTGGACCTCGAGGATGTAGAGGCAGCGATGGAACCCCTTGGACTCTATATCGAGTTGGGGAGTGTACCATTGGGGTTTGATTGTTTTATATGTGATATTAGTGCATTTGATTAGATGATATGATATGGATATATTCTGACATGATTCATTGATGATGCAGGCTGACGATAGATTCCCGACCAGACTCACATGTGGATTAAAGGGGTCATGCATGACTACCAGAGAGGTTGAGGGAGAGGTGTGGACAACAGCCCTGCCACAGCCTACTAGCACTCTCGTCATGGCTCGAACTATAGGTTAATGGTTACCTAGTTCGAGAGGACCCACGATGTCGTGAGGGAAAACTGCGACAGTTGCTCACGATGATTATAAGGGGCACGCAATAAGGTGGGGGCCTTATTCCTTAGAGGCCCTTAGTCTCCCACAAGTTCACCTAGCGAAGTATTGACTCCAGGGGTTTTTGATGTCTACCAAGTCAGTTAAGAGGCGAGTGGCACCATTGGAGCACGTGGTGCATCCTGAAGGGCACGTCGCGCAAGGGAAACATATGAGGCGAGTGGCACCCTTGGACCACCTAATGCATCCTAAAGGGCACGTCGTGCTATTAATGATAAACAAATGAACCCAGATGGCCTTAAGACTAATAACGAGATAAGAATTT
The DNA here is from genome assembly GCA_010110895.2 of Picea sitchensis. Lineage (NCBI taxonomy): Eukaryota > Viridiplantae > Streptophyta > Pinopsida > Pinales > Pinaceae > Picea > Picea sitchensis. The sequence continues at coordinate 155,902 of SNQJ01S0016452.1, forward strand.
TTAAAACGAGCTCCCTAATAAAATGCCGCCGATGAAATTTAAAGTCTAGGTCTAAATTATACCAATGGAAAAATTTTCTCTATCCTTTTAACAAAACAAAAAAAAGAATATATCTATATATAAATAAATATATTTATAAAAATAAAAATAAAATAAATAATTGTTTAAAAAAAAATACCGGGGAGGGGGACAGAAGGGAAAAAGGTAACTTTTACACCTACCATTTTGAGTTCTAAATAAAAAGGGGAAAGAGGAAATCTAAAATAATTAGGAAACTAGGAAAAAGAGGGAAACATAAAAAGAAAAGGGAAAAACAAGGGAAAAAACAGAAAGTCAAACTTAGTAAGGTATCTACCATTTAAGAAATTTCTAATTTTAAACTAAACTAGCAAATTAATAGTGGGGAAAGTCATTAAAAACTGTAAGAGAATTTGGGGACACCTAGGAGCGAATCTAGGAGTGACTCTAGGTGGGTGAGGGAAATAAGGGTAATTAATTAATTAAAGAAATTAATTTATGGAGGAATGAAGGGGATGGGTGACACTTGTACAAGGAGGAATTTTTAGGAATTAATTTTTAAACATTAATTTAAATGGGATTTTGGGAAGGTAAAGGAGTTCGAAACTCTATATAATGGAGGAAGGAGAAGGATGGAGGGGTTCTTCTGTTTTGTGTAATGTTATGATGCATAAATCTCTACTTGACTGACTTAGCTTGTGGGAGTTGGGATACCCAGCTCGGTGAGGAGTGGTAGGTCAACATTGCGAGGTGAGCTAGGAGCTCGTTGATTCTTTGGTTAGCGTGTGTGGCCCCTTTGCAGCTCGAAGTGATAAGGGGGAAGAAGAGTACCCCTAGCATTGGCTGGGAGGTACCAGTGAAGTCTCATCGATCGACACGCGGGATTTTCATGGAGCGCGCGGGACTTCAACTCAGAGCGGACGATCGTGAAATGGTACGCTTTCTTCATTTTGTATGGCAGATTGTTGTAGTATTTATGCTTGGGATCTACTTGTTTAATTGGGTAAGTATATTGATTGCCTAGATTGTTGACTGAAAGTTTTATAGCCTAGCTCGATGATTGATTGAATCGCATGGCCTTCATTTCCCCGCATGTCTTGACCACCCCGTGGTGTATTGATTGTGACCATTGTGGTTGTTTTCACTTCGTCCCTAGCTCATCAGTCCTCGCCTAAGTAGTCAGCTAGGATCATGATCTACGGTCGTCACTTCGGCGTTAATAGACCTATGGATCTCAACGCCTTGATTTTTTGTGCGAGGATGATGAGCGAAGGACAAACCTATCAGTCGTCTACCTCCGTTGTTGTCCTTGGTTGATTGGATCCTTTCGGTTCTCTTACTGTTGTCTGCATTTTGTATTGGTATTCTGGCAATGGAAAAATGAATTGATTCTTGTCTGCATTTTTGTATTGGTATTCTGGCAATGGAAAAACAAATTGATCCATGTCTACATTTTGTATTGGTATTCTAGCAATGGAAAAACAAATTGATTCATGTCTACATTTTGTATTGGTATTCTGGCAATGGAAAAACAAATTGATTCATGTCTGCATTTTGTATTGGTATCCTAGAAATGGAAAAACGTTTTTTCTTTTAAAATTTGCCAGATTGTCGTTTTAAATGCCCACATTTTTTCCTTCAAGTGAGACTGATATTGTTGTTTTAATTGCCCACGTTTTTCCTTTCAAATGAGACTGATTTTAATGTTTTAAATGCTTACGTTTTTGCTTTCAAATGAGACTGAGTTTGTTGTTTTAAATGCCCACATTTTTTCTTTCAAATGAGACCGAGATTTCCGTTTTAAATGCCCATGTTTTTGTTTTCAGACGATGGATTGAGTTGTTGTTAAATGCACATGAATTGCCATTAAATGGTAGCCTGTGCTTTTTGAGGTATGGCACAACGATTCTTCATTAATTGTGACTGCGTTTTGTTGCTGGTGTGACCACATTTTTTCCCCTTTAAATGGTTGACTGCGATTGCTGGATTGGACACCATTTTTGCCTTAAATGTTGCATGTGTTTTACTGTTAATTGCCATGTTAATTGCAATATTAAATGCTATATTATTACCATATTAATTGCNCTTCATTTTCACGGCACTTGCCAATTGAGTTTCCCCCCCGGGGGCGTTGTTATGGTTATATTAATTGCCTTGTTACTGTTATATTGATTGTTACTATTACATTAATTGACTTGTTATTTCTTTACGAATGGTTATGTTAGTTAAAACGTTAATCGCATTGTCATTTCTATATTACTCGTTATGATAACAGTTATGTAAATCTCCTTGTTATTGTTGAATTAACTGTCATGTTAATTGTTACGTCAATTTCCTTGTTTTGCTATAATAATTGTCATGTAACTGCAATGTTGTTGCCTTGTTATATTGCTAAAACGACATTAATAGTTGGCAGTTTCCTTCTCAATATTAATGACAACGAGTATTGTTAGTTTGGTCAATATAGTAGTCTACATGCTGAGATTAATTGCTCATAAGTGTTTTAATGGAATCATTCTACTTTAAGATTGCAAATGTTGTTATTTAAGTTAATGTCTAATTGGATGGAGAATTTGGATTAACATAGACTTGACTGATTAGGTTGTGTTAAAGATTAAAATTTGATTGGTAAGTAAGGAATGGATTGCAAATTTTAGACTCGCTGGATTGAATTTTAATTAAAGATAGAGGGCATTTATAATTATGGTTTTAGTATTGACCACTTAGATTTGCAAAATTAATTGTATTAACGTTTTTTTAGCGGACACATTATTGTCTAATTGTAACTTTACGTGCCCCGTTAGAATGGAACCCTTGTTAAAATTGAATGTAAGCATAGACCAGTTAAACTGGGTGATTAGTGGGACGGGGACGATGTTGTGTAGGATGGCATCACCCCTTGTCTTCATCCTCTTGTGTCTCGTCAACCTTTGTGTGAGGTAGGTATAGTCTCCCAGTCAGTATTCGGTTCCTAGCGCGTCGTAGTTTTCTTGAGTCTTGGTCCCTTTTGTTTTGCACCAAGGTTATTGATGCACCTCTCATCTAGGGATGGCATGGTCCCTGATGAGGGGATCATGGTGCGCCCTATGGGCTAGCGGTGAATGATAGCTTGGTCAGAGTCGGTGCCTACCATGCAAGTGTGGCTAAGCATCGTATGTTTACTTGTGCGCATGCGTTAGTTCGCGTGCCTTGAGGTCCTAGTCTTGTTCGTCAATGTCATTATGTCGAGAAGGGGAAGTGGTTCCTTAGCTTGTAGGCATGTCTTGTTTCGTTGAGCGGTTAGTCATTACCTCTGGTTATTTTGTGTTTGTTTTTCCTGGTTTCCCTTGTGCCTGTGCGTGGTGTCATAGTTTTTTGTTTCCTGGGTTGCGTGCTTCTGTTCGTCGTCTATGGTGTGGTCAAAAAAATTTCGTCGTTGCCTTCTTGCCCCTTAATTCTTAAAAACAAAAAAAATAAAATTGGCTTTACTCGTGGCCATAATAGTGGGGTTGTCACATGTGGTATCAGAGGGGGGTTCAACCCGCGACCTGGGAACACTATAAATTTTGTTGATATGATTTTATTATGATGTTGCTAATTAAGTTTACTTGTATTCGTGCAGGTAGTCATGGTTAGAGGACGTCGCGGAGGTAGACGATGGGGTTCTAGGGGAGGAGGCGTGACGCCTCCAGTAGCATCCACGCCTGAGGGGTCTAACCCCTAAGGAGATGAACAGGTTATCGGGAAGGAGCAGATAACAATAGGTGATGTGGATGGATTAATGAGATATTTTCAACGCATGTTTGAGGTACTGATTGACCGTTTGGACAGATATGAGGCCAAAGTGTCGGCACCCCTTGAGGGTCCACCGTGCACTCCTGTCAGTACTGGTAGCATTCACCGTGAACTCAAGAAGGTTAAATTTCCCTAGNCACCGAGGCATGGTTGGAGAATATGGCGATGTGCTTTGCACTTTGCGACTATACCTCCAACATGAAGGTCTGCATGGCGGTCTTTCAACTGAAGGGGAGCTCTCTTCTATGGTGGAACACGCTCTTGCCACAATTGAACATGGTCATCGAAGACATGTCATGGGAATTGTTCGAGGAGAGGTTCCGAGAGAGGTACCTATCAGAGAAATTCATTGAGCATCAGCTCAACGAGTTCAACGCTTTATGACAGGGTGGTCGTACGATGCCCGAGTACGAGGCCCATTTTATGGAGCTCCTCCGATATGCTCTGCATCTTAACATTGAGAAACTCAAGGTCAGCAGGTTCGTGTTCATCCTTAATGGAAGCATACGTGAAAAGGTTAGGATTCTGATGCCTCAAACCTTGCATGATGTCATTTAGAATGCCCTCATAGCAGAGGAGAATCTTATCAGTGGGGGTCAGAGAAGGACTCCAGCGAGACCGATAGGGAAGGTGTCATCTAGTGCGCAGTAGCACCAGACACCAGCCAAACACACGCCCAGATATTGTGGATTCCAGAGAGGACCCACTTTAACTACACCTCAGCAACCAACGCCTCAGCAACATACACCTTATCAAGGAACATAGCATCAACATCAGCGTCGACCGCAGNCAGTAACAACAATTTAGGCATGTTCAGCAGAACAAACCAGGATTCCAGGCCAGTGGGTCGTCATCTTCTACTTCGGGTGCCAGGACTACTGGACTGAAGAAGGGGTGTTGGACGTGTGGGGAGCCAAACTACCAGTGCAACTTCCCTGTGGAGAGGACTAGAGCCTCTGGACCAGCCATACCCACTACCGTGGGAGATTTGGGCAAGGCCCATTGGATTCATGCAGCGGTGAATAATCGCTAGGCAGAGCATCAGTCAACTGTGCTTGAGATGACAGGTACTGTCGCTGACTAGGCCCTTAGTATTTTGATAGATACTGATGCTACCAAGAGTTTCATTTCTGGTGCAACGCTAAAAAGGATTAAGGTAAAGGCTGTGGAACATGATTAGTTTAGCTTCGTAGAGATGGCTTCGGGAGCCAAAAAAAAGATTGGAGGAAAGGTTATAGGTTGTATCCTTAACCTGGGAGAGTTTGTCTCCAAGGCCAACCTGTACGTCACGATCTTAGGATCTTATGATGTCATGATCAGTATGGACTGGTTGGAATCGCATGACGCGATACTCAACTATAAGATGAAATGGTTGAGCTTGGTCGATGACAAGGGACAGTGACGTGTGATTGTAGGACGGAACCAGGAAGTTTCCCTGAGGTTAATCTCTTCCTTGCAGCTTCGGAAGAGCATGTGCAAGGGATGTAAGCCTTATGTGATCCTTGCATTAAACGATAAGGGAGTAGCAGAAGGTCTAGAAAACCTTCCTGTGGTGAGAGAGTTTGCAGATGTCTTTCTGGAGGAGTTACCTGGGATGCCTCCGGAGAGGGAATTGGAGTTTACTATAGACCTAAAACTGGGAATTGAACTAATAGCTAGAGCACCTTATCGGATGTCGACCCCGGAGTTACAAGAGTTGAGAATGCAACTGAAGGAATTGCTAGACCTCGGACTGATACGTCCAAGTCTGTCATCGTGGGGTGTGCCTGTTATTTTCATACGGAAGAAGGATGGGTCATGGAGGCTCTACATTTACTATCGTCAATTGAACAAGGCCATGATCAAGAATCAATATCTGTTGCTGAGGATTGATGATCTGTTCAATCAGATGAAGGGTGCGATAGTGTTATCAAAGATCAATTTGCGATCAAGGTATCACCAGTTACGGATCAAGGAGAATGATGTCCCTAAGACCACCTTTAAGACGAGGTTTGGACATTACGTGTTTATTTTTTTACCTTTTGGACTGACAAACGGGTAAAATCATGAATCTGGGTAACACTTTTGTGACAATCGATTCTGCAAAATTTATAGCGGCAATTTTTCAGCCGAACAAATGTTTTTTTCGGCCGAAATTTTTTTCGGCCGAAAATTTTCACGTCAAATTTAACGGTGCCCTCGAAATTCATGTACAATATTTTTTGGATGAATTATTTTCCCGTGGTAAGAATATTTCGGCCGAAATAGTTTTCGGCCAAAACGTTTATTTTTAACGGATTCCGTTAAAAATTAGGTTTCGGCCGAAAGAATGTTTCGGCCGAAAACTTGAAAATGGGACTATTTGTAGGAAACTACAAATTCTCTCCATCTTACTTCATCTTTGGAGGTAGCGGGCTCCTACAAATACTCAAAATTTAGTTTGAGAATTGATACCAACATTTTTAAAATTGAATCTACTTTCATTGGGTATAATTTGTTTTCATTTTCATTGTTTTTATCTAATTTTATT
>SNQJ01S0016452.1:170510-180841 GCA_010110895.2 Picea sitchensis
ACTATGCTTGGACCTGGTTTCATTTTTACATAATCTTGAACCAAAGGAAACTATGCTTGAGGTAGGTGGTTTCATTTTTACACAAGCTTGAACCAGAGAAAACTATGCTTGTGACTTCCCATCGCAGAATCCAGGGATGGTTCGTACTTATCCCCCAGCTTAAGAAGCTAGTGACTTAACTTCAGCATGAAGTCCAGAGGTTGGAAGAAAATGTCCCCCAAGATTCATTTCATCCAAATGCAAAGGAGAATGAAATGAAGCTTCAAATACTAGATGAAGGACTTGACTCAAAGAGAGAGGGGGGAAAAATCTATTTCATTTTTTAATGAGTTTGACACATGAATAGGAACTATGCTCGAGAATCAAGGTTCAATCCCCAGATCTTTGTTTCATTTTTTAACGAGATTGACACAGGAGAATAAATATCATCGTAACCTTTGTTTCATTTTTTAACGAGGTTTCCACAGAGACAAAAAAACTATCATCATGGTTGGTTTCATTTTTTAACGAGATTGAAATTAGAAAATCATGCTCAAAGTTGGTTTCACTTTTAAATGAGATTGAAATCATAAAACCATGCTAAAAAATATCTTCTTGATTATGGATTCCAAGAGGAAAATGTTCTGGAAGGAAACCATGTCAAGGGACAAAACTCAGTCATGGCCTCCCAGATATCTTCACTTGATGGAAGAAACACACTCTGGAAGGAAAACATGTCGAGGGCTGTGATAGGGGTAAGGAGGTCAAGCTCCAATAGACCTACCTAAGAGATCACCATGTCAACTACCGGATCCAAGTCATAATAGATTGAGTGTACAGTGAGAGGCTGATCTTTATCGGTAACTGAAGGCATGGGAGACAACGCCACATAATTGACTTGTGGCGGGGGCTATACTGTCTGCATATAAGAACCATTTAGGGATGTCATCAAGTCAGGACCAACAAATGAAATTTGATCAATAGTCTCAATTCTTCCATCGTGAGGGAAAGATATCACACGAAAAAGAGTGGACACGATAGATTTCATGGAATAGACATAATCTCACCCAAGGAGTAAATCAAAATCCAAGGGGTCTTGGACCACCATGACATCAATAAAGAAATTTTTCCCTACCAAAGTTACGGGAAACTGAGGAAGGGTCCCTAAAGGTTGATTGGTTCTTCTATTGAAAGCTAACAAATTCTGGGTAACCGACACAAGATGAGGAAATCCTAAAGCCTGCCAAGCAACAAAGGAAAAAATACTAATGGATGAACCTTCATCTATGAGCATATGAAGAACGTCCTGACCACAAACTTGTATGGTAACATTGAAAGGAATGTGAGAGGGAAGACGAGGTCCATTTAGCACACCTTAATAAAAAATTATGAACTCATTACTTGGAGGGGGTTCCACAGGAGAAGGAGGAATGCCCCCTGGCATGATAGATTATGTATCAACGAGAAAAACATGGGTAGTATCAGGTTTATTCTCTAGCGGGAGAGTAGGATCGACCGATGATGAGATCAGATCGACCACTTGAGTTGCATTCTCCAAGGGGAGAATGGGGTCGACGGCTGGAAGCAGATCGATCGCTTGGGTTTCACTCTCTAATAAAAGAGTGGAATCGACCGAGGATGGGACTGGATCGACCAATTTTTCAACTGGTCCAACTAAGGACGCGACCAGATTGACTACATGATCAGCCATACTGATCGACGAAGGGACTGGATTGATCATTCCATCAACTACAGGTGGGTTGAGAGTAAGACTACAGTAAGAAACCAGAAGTTGAGGTTGGGAAATAGTCATGTCTTCCAGTAATTTCAAGGCTTCGTCCATACGAGGGAAAATGTGAGTTTGATGACTCCCTCCACATAACATACACAGGAACTGGACTCTACTTTTCTTCTTCCCAATGGTATCTGACTAGTTTATGGGAGGTCATCAACATGTTGTTCATAGGTTGACGACATGGGTTGGCGAGGGTGTGTAGACCATGCTTCTATAACCTTGGATAGACCAGGGAAATACTTAAGAAGATGGATACCCTTACAAATCCCGCAAGGGTACTTTTGCTTACGGGTCATTTGGGTTGTTTTGGGACCATCAACACTCCCAACATAATTATCAATAACTAGTTGTTGTCCAACATGTCTAGCAATGGTTGGAATTTTAGACCCTTTCTTATTTTTCTTCTTTTTAATATTCCTTTTCTTCTTCTTCTTATCCACTGAGTTACTAGATTTAGAGATTTCACTAGGAAAATATGATGAAATGGAAGGAGACCTTGCAAGTGAATAAGGAGAAGGAGATCTTACTGGTAAAGAAGGTGAAGGATCAACATGAGGTTGATGTTCTTGGGGGGAGGTTCTTACAACTGAATCACTTGTTGCATTCAGGATTACCGGAGTGGAAAAAAACCATATTGACAATCCAATTGTGAGACCTGGAAGGCTCAAAGTAGAGATGTAAGGAGGACCAACGTTTTTGTAAGAAGGAAAAACAAAAGATTCCCCTAGAGCATGGGTTGCTTCATTGTTCATTCTGGGAACTGACGCCATTAAACACAGATCCAACCTAGAGTCTGCTAGGAAAAATAAACAACACACGCTAAAAATTCAGGAAGCAAGCAAACAAACAAAACCTTCTCACAATGAACACACTAGTTGGTGATGAAATCCAACATCACAGGAACAACGTAAGAACAGGATGAGATAGAGTGGTGGAAAAGTTACGTTGACGACCTACTTAATGGACTTACACCCTGTTGCAAGCTCCCACACATAAACGTGGGTATACCCTCCAAGGAGCCCGAGTGCGTTTGGCCAACGTCGATTCCAGGTACCATGAAGACTTGCCCCTCCACAGTCACCTTGTGTAAAGACTCTAAAGAGATAGGCTACTAAGGTTACCAATTATGAAAATGATGCCTGGGGAAGCAGTTGATAGTCCGATCCACACGCAAGGGTAGGGTATCTAAGCCCAAAATCAACTCGAGAAGGTCCCCACTTGATTTTATTATCAAGTGACCCCCAATAGTATGCGCAATATCTACACTAAGACCAACAAAGCAGGGTGAGTAACTCTGTTGACCCTAATGCGACCTCGTGATTGACCCTTGTTGTTTACTCAAGAGGAAAATGACGTGGACTAAATGATGTTTTGACCAACTCTAAACAATGCAAAGAAATGAGAATGCAAATATTTCACTTTGATTAAAGCTATATTATGAGAAGGAGAAAACGTTTATCATTCCCATATGCATAATGTCCCATAATTTTCTTAAACTCATAAATATCAAGATCTTCAAGAAATTATCCAAAGAGACTGTACACCAAAAACCATGCAATTTCGCTACTTCAAATGAAAGGATGCCCCCAATATAATGCAAAGCAAGAAATTAAAACTTTTATTTCAAAGATAGCTAAAAGAAATAGCAAATATCTATAAAACAAATCAATCCAAACAAATTTTCTCTTTTAACACAAACTATTCAATAAAAGAAACAGAAGTTCTTTCACCAAACAATTCTAAAGAAAAAACAATGTTTGGTAACTGAAAGACACTCAAAGCAAGAGATCAAATATTTCAAAAGCACACAAGCTAAAACAAATAAAAGAAGGATAAAATAAGATTCAAATATTGTCAAGCAAACTATAATCAAACCTAACAAATCACCCCAAACACTTATCACATATCTGGGTAGGGAAAACCATCAAAAAGTAAAAAAATTCACAAAATTGTCGCGACCTACCAACCATAACAATGCGACGATCCAAGATCATCGCGGGCCAGAGAAAAATATAGTTTGATGACGTCGCACTATGTCTAAAGGCAGGGTGTGTCAATCCTAGATTTTTGCACTATTTGAAAAAGCAGGGTGTGTCGATCAAAGGAAAAATGGAAAAAATAAAAAAACATGAGGGTTTTCCAGTGAAATTAAATAGTCAGAGAGACAATATGGATCTCCCAATGACTCAAAAAATAGAAACCAAGCAATCAAAGAAAGAAAGAAAGAAAAACTAGGAAAACAATCTTCTCCCCAGTATGGTCGCCAATTTTTTTATCGAATTAATCGGTAAATGTAGACATAAACAGATCTCCCTAGATTCCACTGGAAACTAGAACAAAACATAACAGAATGCACACTTCGCCTTAAACTTCATCATCACATGAACTAGTTTAATTAGTCACAAGTGAAGTACCTTTTAAACGATGTTTGTCCTCGCTGGTATTGTCTCTGTAGCTCCTTCCTTGCGTTTTCAAAATAGTAAGTCTATCTAAGAACCACAAACCAACAAAGAGGGAAAACCAAGATACATGTATTCTAATGAAGTCCATGTATATGATCAAGGAATTATACAATAGAAGATAAGATTCTTATATAGGGAAGAAATGCATTACTGTATTAAGTGAATAGAAAGTGGAGAATACAACCCATGCCTTGATGTTGCAAGGTCCCCTTTCGATGGCTCTTTTCTTCAACACACACACCTTTTCTCCAATGCCTTGAATGAAGAAGATCCAAAATCTGACTTGATGAACTAAAGCAAATCTTTCAAGCATAATCTGAAGTATAACTCTTCCTACAATCCTTAGCATATTCAACCTTATCCTTTTCCATGAGAGATCCATATTTATATAGTGTGAAAGAGAGATGGATGAGGAGATTAGGATGATCCCACCAAATCAAAGAAGCGAGTAAGATCCAAATTGATCGGAGGCCACCTCATCTTCTAGAAGATCTCCTTATAGAACATTCGTGAAATTTGACTTTTCCCATGCTTTAAGCATCGTCGCACCTATTCATATAGAGACATGCGATGACGTCACAGTCCAGGTATAGTTCAGGATGTGACGATTAGGCATCATCACACCCCATGCATATACCAGGGTGCGATGACCTTCCTTCATATGATTTTTGGCAGAGAAAAGAAAATCACTTTTCCCATCGAAAAACAACTGAGTTTACTTTCTTTGGACTCGTAAAAAAACATCGAAAGACCCATATGGGATCGAACCACTCCTTATTAGGATTCGTTAAACATACTCCAAGGGACTCATCCGAAGGATGAGCTTACATATACAAGCATATGTTTTCCTCCTCAATCTTGCATAAAAATAAAGAGGTACTCGCCAGAAATGGTAGGGGAAAATTGGGAAGAAATGTGTCTCTATATTTGTGTTAGTGGCAGTAATAGTCACTCTTGAACATGACACCCCCCTTCATCATTGTATCCGGGTTGGGAAATCCATTTTTCTATCATTTGACCATCCACAAGTCCATGTATTGGGTCCTCCTTGAGTCAATGTTTCCAAGACCATTGTCGTTTCATTCATATGTTCAAGAGGATTCCAACCTAAATGAGCCTTCTATTGAGTCGGCCATATGCAGTTATAAATTTTCTACCATGTCAGCCTTCCCTGTGTTAGTTATGAATCAATTCATACTCTGATCTACTTCAAATATGTTACATATTTCATGTCATTGGTGGGGGATACATCAAGGCCCTCCTGTGACAAGTCTTTTCCTGTCGACTTCAACTCATTATCCGAGAAAAATACTTAGAAATCATTCAGTACCTTAGAGCCTGCATGCCTCAATGGAAGGTCTCTTCACTTTCAACAGTGGGTTCACATCATTGAACCCTGATTGGAATATTCTATCGAGTGTTCAACTTCAACTCATTTATTCATATTCGTTGGATTGTACTAGAGTACCTTGGGAGTCATTTACATCAATGGTGATTTCCCTTGCACTTGTTAACAGTTTTCATTAATGACCGGTAATCAAGTGGTTTCTACCATGTTCGACTTCAACACCTATAATCACATGGCTAGATTCGTACTTAGAGACGATGGAAATGAAGAACCTATATCTTATCACTTTGGTCCAGGTTGCGATGGAGTATTCATGATTTGTATTGACACATAGATCCACTTTGCATGTCTCTTGGCTATGTCCAAATTTGAATTCTTTTAGAGCATAGATCCATAGTGTATTCTTGGTGGCTATGTTGAATCTGACATGATGAGATGGATCCACAGTGTATGTTTAGTGGCATGGGAATGCCTACCTCAAAAATGGTATGATATTATGAATATGCTTGTTTGTTTGCATGTTCTTGATCGATGCGCTCCTTGTTTTCGACACACACATTCTACAAAGTATTTTGACTGTCACGAGTTCCAGCTTCATACTTTGGGGGTAATTTTGTTACACATTATTTTGGTCACCTCAGTGATCACCTGACAATGTGTGTTCATGTTCGCTAAAAATATTAAAAGAGACTTTCTCCATGGGAAAAGTGATTTTCTTTCCTCTACAAAAAACCATATGAAGGAAAGTCGTTTCACCCTACTATATGCACGGGATGCGACAATGCCTAATTGTCGCATCCTGCACTATACCTAGACTTTGACGTCGTCGCATGCTACTATATGCATAGGGTGCGATGATGCTTAAAGCATGGGAAAAGTTAAATTTCACGAATGCTCTATAAGGGGATCTTCTAGAAGATGAGGTGGCCTCCGATCGATTTGGATCTTACTCACTTCTCTTATTTGGTGGGATCATCCTAATATCCTCATCCATCTCTCTTTCACACTATATAAAGAGGGTTATCTCTTGGAAAAGGCTAAGGTTTAATAGTCTAAGAATTGTATGAAGAGTTCTACTTCAGATTATGCTTGAGATATTTTCTTTAGTTCATCATGTCAGATTGTGGATCTTCTTCATTAAAGGCATTGGATCAAAGGTGTGTGTGTTGAAGAAAAGAGCCATCGAAAGGGGACCTTGCAACATCAAGGCATGGGTTTTAGTCTCCACTTTCTATTCACTTAATACAACAATGCATTTCTTCCCTATATAAGCATAGTGTCTTCTATTGTATAATTCCTTGATCATATACATAGACTTCATTAGAATACATGTATCTTGATTTTCCCTCTTTGTTGGTTTGTGGTTCTTAGATAGACTTACTATTCTGTAAACTCAAGGAAGGAGATACATAGACAATACTAGTGAGAAAAAACATCGTTTAAAAGGTATGTCACTTGTGATTCATTAAACTAGTTCAAGTGATGATTAAGTTTAAGTCGAAGTGCTCATTTTGTTTTGTTTTGTTCTAGTTTCCAGTGGAATCTAGGGAGATTTGTTTATGTATGCATTTACATATTAATATGATAACAACATTGTCCACAATCCCTTGTATTGAACTCGTCCAAATGCTTCGTCAACTCCTCTAACCCCTCTACCATTTCCTTTGATGGTTCTGGTGGTTGTTGGATTACTTCTCCAAGGATGCAAGCTTATCTGCAAGTTGCACTTAGTTTTCATCCATTTGTTCCAACTTTTCCTTCAATGGGAAATTCTTTGTGAAATGGTTAAGGTTTCACAATAAAGAACAAATTATCCAGCCTTTACGATCAAGTAATTTGACTTGCCTCTTTGTCGTGAATTCACCTATGTCTTGGGTGTCCTCCTTCATGAGTGACTCCATTTTTTTTGAGTTCGAAGATTCAGTTTTATGCATGAGATCTTAATTGCACGATTTTTGTTGTCCATTAACTTGCTTCATCATCAGACAATACTTTCCAAAATGTTGTCCTGAACATACTTTACATATGATAGAACTAATGTCCTCAAATGAATTTGGTTGTTATGTGATGATAGTGATGGTGGACATGGCTTGACTCTCCTTAGGCAAGTATAACTCTGAGACTTGGAAATATTCATCCACTGAAAGAATATTTTGTATTTTATCCCATGAATCCCACCATGCGGTGATCGACCTGATCTTCTCTAAAATTTTGTCAGTTTCTTGGATTCTCATTCTCCATTCTTCATCAAGGTTCTGCTTCACTCTATCATCATTCATCACCTCCATCATGTGTTTGTCACATTGATTTCACAAATATATATTTTCTTTGATAGCTACTGCAACTCTGGGATTGTGCTCCCTTCTATCACGCCATAGAAATACCTTCCCAACAACCTGACTTCTCAACAAGTGCACCCCTCCCCATTAATTTTCTGACTGTAGTAGTGATGAAGAGCCAAATATTTTCTGACACCACCTGCCACATCCCTATAGTCCACCCAACACCCTACACATGAGGGTCATGTGACACCATGATGTTTCATTTTGGTAGTCTAACTGAACCAAAACCTACTCTGTCCGGATTACGCATTACTCAGGACACACCCATACTCTGTGATGATTCACTTTTTCAATTACCTGTGTTCTTTACTTAACCAATTACAGATTTCTTATACTTAGCCAAAACGACACCAAGAACATGCAACCACAATAAAGAGACATAACTATGAACGAGCAGCCAAACTGGCCAAAAACCCAAGTTTTTATGACAAGAAAAAAAGTGTGTCAAACCTGTAGCTCATGCCACACAAATAAATATTACAAGGATCTTTCGCTCTATTTACAACAATAAACTACGTGAAAAACAAAGACTCTATTCGTTGAGTCGCCCCTGCGCCCTTCCTTCATTACCATAGTCAAAATTCAAAATGAGTCACTTCCCTTATGTGCTTCATCTCTACAGCACCTGTAGCCCTTCCTTAGTTCGTTCGTCCCCCTTCATTGGTTCAAAACTCATCTTAATTCATGACTTGCTTCCTTGGATTATAATTTTCATTTTGTCTCCTCCTTGTCTTATATAGGTGCACATCTCTCTCAATCGATGCATCCCTTTCCTTGGAGTGGATGCAACGCTTCAAAATGTTTCCACATAATTGTTGGGTCGACATTCATCTAAGGGGTCTGCATCCCTTGGGTGAGTTAGTTGACTCATCCAAGCATGCCTTCTCCTTCTAGATGACTCATCGTTTTTCTTTGGCACCCAATTCGTGTCTGCATAATTGATTGTCAACTCACTGACTTTCAACCAATGGCTAACATTCATTACATCAAAACTTGGTTAGATCCCCTTGTCATTTTTGGTTCCCAAGGTGATCGAGCTCGCGCAATCCAATTTTGTGCTCCATTCATTGGTTGGACTAGGTGCCTTGTCTGTCGAATCGTTCAATCGATGTTGCCCTCCATTCCAACCAAGCCATTGTTTCGACGATGTGCTCATCTCTTTGTGGAGAACCCATCACTTCCCTATGTCTTCTTTCAAGCCAATGCCTTAACTTATTCCATAAGAAATCTTTTAGTGGAATCATTCCTTGGCACGATGTGCACCCGAGGAACCCCATCTCTCCCCTATATGAAGACTTTTTTCTCCTCATTCACACCGAGCATATTGTCTTCCTGATTCATTTGTCTTGGTCTACGGTGGAAGCGCACGTGCTTGGTATTCGACACCCCAAGCCTTACAAAACCATTATCATTCAAACAAATATATAAAATTATATACTTAAACAATAAATATAAAATTTCCATACATGTGAATAAGAAAGAGATTAAGTTATAAGCATGTAAACTTTCATTAAACAATACTATACATTAAATCAATTACACACACACACGATAAGTCAAGTACATTGAGTTTCCAACTAATCCATTAGTACGTAATCATTGTCTCAATAAAGTAACAACATCAAAGGTTGTAGTCTCCAACTATACAAGTACATGAAGAACATCTACATCTTTCCCAAATATCTTAAAGGCCATTGTGTGAAATTTCCTTCTCTTTCAAATGTTTACATCCATCTAGTTTACCATCTTCAAGACTTAGTACCACTACATGCATTATATAAAGTGAATGAATTCATACAACACTAGAAAGAACACTATTATATGGATCTAACACTTTAACTTTACTACCTCAAAATCATGTCCTCTTTACAATATTGAAATATGTTAATAACAAAAAAAATATCAAAAATTTCATGAATATAAAGTCTAAAAAGATAAAAAGACATGTACTATTTCTATAATCATTTTGAATAAAACAAATTTTAAAACTCTAGCATAAGTGTAATATTTTGAAAAAACAGAATTAACACGAGACACCTAAGACATGAAAAAAAAGGAAACGAAATCCATTCCAGGACTAAAAGTCTACATCAAAAGCCTCAAACTCATCCATATGCTCTCACATACCAATAAATATAATGGGACTCTTTGTTGTTGCAACAAAGTATAAATGAAAGGAAATATACTCAAATTTCTCCAGTGTTGTCGTAGTATTATCTCCACTACTTCTCTTGTACTACTAAATATAATGAGACTCTTTATTTTTCTAGCACAAATGAAAGGAAATATACTCAAATTTTTAAAGTGTTATCATAGTATAGTCTTCACTACTTCTCCTTAGTTGTGTGATACAATTTCTCTTTATATTAGAGTTAAAAAAATCCCTAATTTTTTTTTTTTTTTTT
>SNQJ01S0016452.1:181058-191568 GCA_010110895.2 Picea sitchensis
AAACACTATTTTTACAAATAGTTTTATTATATTTAAATTTATATTCTTTTAAAATAATAAATATGTTACCACATAACATCTGCATGGTGTTCAAATATAATGTTTACCCTTTCACATAACATCTACATCATGTTCAAATATAACATTTACCGTTTATTTCATAGCAACCTTCCTTTCAATATCCAATATCCATGGTAATACAATAACAATTTGTTTCTTCCCACCAAAAGAAAGTTTAGAGCAAATCCATGTTACTAACATCCCAAGGAAAACATATGTAGAGAAAAAACTCAACCCCTTTTGGTAATAGGTAGTGAGTGGGCACCTCGGATGTGGTGACACGATGATAGGTTTCCACTAAACTCACCAGTCACGTCGAGACCTCCCCCACCCCCCTCAAGGTCAGTGATCATTTGCGCACATTTAATCCTGACCTGGCTGCACCTACAACTTTCCTTCCATTTGGAGATGGATATGGATCTCTTTTGTACAAAGGGGATGGGATACACGAGCACCCAATACAACATTCTAATGACTAACATCTGGATTATGATGGTTCCCATAGGTATCTATTTCCCCAAACTATTTTCATTCTGGTCTATCTTGGATTCCATTTCCATATTTTTCGCTTCTAGTCTCTCTTCCCCTCTTTGATTTTTCCTCCTTTCCCTCTAAAACTTATTCTCTGTAGACCTAGGGTTTTTTTCATGCCTCGTGAATGAGGAAAACCAAGACATGTTGGTGGTAGTCATTATGGTCTTCGTGGTCGTGGTCACAGTGATTATCGGTCGCTTGGTTTTGGTTGTGATTGCTCTTTCCATTCTGTAATGGATTATGAAACCCCTCTCCCTATCATTGTTGTAGAAGATACCAAACCAACCCTCTCTCCTCCTTTTTCCTCCAGTCCAAATCTCCTTGTTCCCAACCCTGGCAATGCGTCTAGCTCCCAAATTCCACTACCTTCCCCTCTTGGATTCATGGTTGTTCAATGCGACCTCATTTTGGAATTAAACAGAGACAATGATGAACAAAAGTTGAGGCAAGAACTGATGGAGAAGAAGATGGACTAGCTCTTGGACTCAAGATATGAATATCCACAATAGAGGTGCAACTAAGAGGATTTACTTCAAGTTGTTATGGTTCCAAAATGGTTGGATTCATCCAGGCATGCTTTTACTAGTATTTATCTTAGTAAATAGATTATCATGGCTTGTTCTGTTTTGGTCCTCCTAGTTTCAATATGGATAGTAAGATCGCAAGGCCATCTTTTTTGGTATGTTCATAGACTAAGGCCTATTTATTTCAGTTTAATAGTCTTTCTTTCTAGTTGTTATGCTACATATTTTTGTAAATTTAACACTTGGTGGTGGGGTTGGTTTCCTTTATTGGCGGCCTCAGAACCAGTGTCATTGATACATTATGTAACTTATGTTTTTTAAAGGTAATACCAAATGATAGATTATAAAATAAAATAGGTAGTGAGTGGGAGTTTTGAAAAAGTTAATTGTGATAAGTAAATTAAGAAGCAAGAACATGTCAAATGAAAAAAACACGTGTTCCAAGAGATACACCACATTGGTTATCCAATCACACCTAGATATTAGAACTTAGAAGGTACCCTATCCCTAAAGTGGTATGTGTTTAGAGAATATATCTAGTATTCAAATTCCTAACATGGGATACACAAATTCGATCCTTGTATTAAAAAATCACCTATCCATACATGGAAACCCTTAGTATAATACATCAGTTCCCATAAATATTACAAGAATTGGTTGTGCATGTCCTTCATTGAAAACGAAACTCCATTAATATAAAATTCCAATCAATCGCCAGAAAAATTAAAAAGTTAATAAAAGAATGTGGGAAAATTTTGGGATGGTGAAGGAAACCTTTTTAAACCTAAGTATTTAATTACAAATATATAAAACTTATGATTGTCATTCTAGGATGGTGATGGAAACATCTCTAAATACAAATCTTTCTTTCAAACTAGTTCCAATTATGATTGTTTTTTTATTTTATTCCATTCCTTCTTACTTGAAAACATTGAAAGAAAAACATGACTAAAAAGTACAAACATTTTCAACTGTTACCACTTTAACTTGTAAAACCCTGGGTTCAAGTTATCTTAACCAACAAAACCCTTAAGACACTAGCCCTTTTGGCATCACCTGCATGCAAGTGAAGTCTCACCCGAGGCATCTATTGGGGCTATAGGGACTGAGTTTTTGCAGTAGTGAGGGAATGGAAGGTGATTGTCTTATTCATTCTTACTCAATTGTTTTGTGCACATTATTCTGTATTTATTCTTCCTTAGTTACTTAGTGAATTTAGTATGACCATTATACTGCATATTTCACCCAAATCCTATTTACTATAACATTCATAACTATGGAGCAATTTATCATGTAAGAAACAGATCTATTCTAGCATGCATAAAAGAATATTCATAATCAATCACGCAAAATATGAGAAAACATAGGATTTAACGTGGTTCACCCAAATTTGGGCTACAACCACAATGACTGGCTTCTTTATTATTATTTTTGTAATAGTCTCATGCTTACGCATTGCTCTTAGTAACAATAGAAATATTTTGTTATCTCTTCCTCCATCTTGCCTAGTCATTTTCCATTGCAAACATCTCTCTCTTTGTATCTTCTCCCTAACACTCGGACATAGACTCCTTTCTTCTTGACCTATTCTCTTACTCTCCTTATAGACATGAACTCTCGACTGACTTGACAGTATCTCTAGTGAGAGAAAAGAACCCCTATCTGCATACCCCATTACATATTTATACATAAATTATAGGGCTTAAAAGCCTACTTTTCTCATCCCAAAACCCTAATACAACTTATGACAACTCCTGAAAACTCATGTTGGCTTGATGTTCAGACAACATTTCTTTCTTTTATGCCTACATGATGATTTTTCACCCTCGACAGTTGGTCTTCCTTCGTTTTCGCCCCCTTTCCTCTCTTGATTTATTCTTTTTCTTTGTTCTTCTTACTGTGCATTGTACCCTTGAATGTGCCTCAGTTGCGCACTCTCAAACCTACCTTTTCTTCCTTCTTCTTCTGTTGCGCACATCTTCCATACTTAGGATTTTCATGAATACTATTTCTGCAATGCTTCTCCAACAGACCCCTAACACTCACATGTGGCTCATCCCGAACCACTCAGGCCTGTTGTGTCATGATTTTCCATGCCTCCATCAAATTTTTGAGGGCTCTCAAGCTGTTTGTACCTCTTTGGTGGCTTCGTGGTGCCCTGCATAGTGGCCAACTCTCCAATCACTCGGAGGGCTTCGTCCTGCATGAGTTCCAATTTATGCGTAATACTTTTATGTTCTACTTTTAGCTATTCTACTTCAACATACAAATGTCTATTACCCATAATTGTTGTTATTTGTTCTACATGTGGTAAAGTATTAATTCTCTCATTTTATTTCTAGGATTTATCCTACGCTCTCCTTATTTTATCCTCAATTGCATGCAGTTATGGATTCATTGTGATTTGGGTCCAAATATGTGTGCTCTAGTCGCACATCCTTATGAATTCTTGTTTCAAGATTTTGATTTTTGAAATTCATGTCTGCGTTGTCATTTCTATTTATTCACTTTATTTTGGCGGTGTCCCAAGTACTGTCCATGATTCTAAATCTCCAATATTTTTGTGTAACCCTTTTATGACTTTGTGTATCTTTGACACGTATTCCTCCATGGTGGCTTCTACTATCATTAGTGCTTCTTGGATTTCTTTATACAATTTTTGGATGGCCATTTGCTCGGCTTCATCCTTCTCCCTCATTACTTTCTTGGCCTTTTCTTTGGCATCAATCTTCTCCTTCAATATCCTTTCAACTTTTTTCTCCATTGTGCTCTTTTCCTGGAGAGTCGTTGTGTATTCGTTCTGTAATTATGTCATTTTCGTTGCAACTTTTGTCCACTCATGAAAATTGGAGTCTACACAGAGTCATAATTCCTACATAATACCCATTTGCAATCCATGTAACACTATTGTGGGAATCTGTGAGATGACTAAGTCCAAGTGACTTAGTATTTGTACGTGTTCCTGCATCTCATGTGTGGGAACCCGATTGCATCTACTGATATTTTTATCACTCTGCGCCCTTTAGCTATTTGTGATAAGTGAGAAGTGGTAGCTTCTACTTCCCCCATTGTGCCTTGTTGGACAAGAAGTTTTGGATGCAATTTTGGGAGAAAAGACCCAAGGATAAGCAAATTGCACAGGAGAAAGTGTGCAAGAGAAAAGTGCACAGAAGAAAATACATAGAAGAAATGGTGGAGAAGAAAGTATATCACGCATGATGGAGATAACGCACAGACAGAAGGATAAAGTAATTGAGTGAGAGAAGGAAGTGCAAAGGACGACAGTGTGACTTTCTAGAAATAGAAGAAATCCAAAAAAGTTGTATAAAGAGCGAAAAGTAGAAGAAGGCAAAAAACCAGTTAACTGAAGTTGGCCATGCCATGCATTGTAATGGGTTATTTTGGGATAGATAAGAATAGGACTTTAAGCCCTATATTTTGGGTATAAATATGTAATGGGTGGGGTGAAAAGAGAGACGTAGTGAGAGATATAGAGAGCAAGAGAGCTAGTGGGCTAGAGAAAGTTTGTAGAATCTATAGAGGTTGAGATTATGAAAGAATCATGAATGTAAGAAGTTGATACCATGAATAAAGACAGAGTTTGAGAGATAATCTTGCATCTTATATTCTTTACTTTTTTTGTGTGTGTTTATGAATGATGTTATATTTTGCAGACTCGATTTATTGTATGGATTGATTATGTTGTTATATTCATGAATGGTTGTAATAATTAAGAGCATACATAATCTAGAATAAGGAACAATGATTAGCACATATGCCTCCCTTTCCCTTACTGCTACAAAAACTTGGTTCTTGTAGTCCCAATAGATACCTCGGGTGAGACTTCATCTATGTAAGAAGGTGATGTTGAAAGGGTTGATGTCTTGAGGGTTTTTTGGTCACAATTAAACCGAACCTTGGGTCTTACAACCCATGCACAAAACAATACAATCTAAAAAATGGTTTTGTTTTCGGGACCAAGACATTGCGACTAAGGGATGTTTTGGAGGTCGAATAAGAAGTAAATCACAAACTGGTTGGAATGAAAAGAATGGGAATTCACATGACAAGAGAACAAGAAACTTTGGATGAGTGACAAGCAATGGATGCAAAAGTATGTGTTCACACATCTGCATGAAATTTTCTTTGGCGAATTTCCAAAACATTTGACCAAGTGGCTAGAAAGGTTGGTTAAGAAGACAGGAATGTTTAGTGTTGCAACGCCAAATAATTGGACTCCTTAATTGGTAAGACAATTGAATTCGGTAAGTAATCCAACTACTCGAGCAATTGATTTTTTCTTAGATAGCATATTAGGGGGTTATGTTACATAATTTGCAGTAGATTGCATTCAATCATATAGTGTTGTATAAAGAAATATTTTCAAAGGTCCACGTGGAAGGTTCTTGAAATTATTAAATACGTGGATAAATATTTTGTTATGTGAAAAACACGTGATGTTTATGAAGTCCGACGACTAAAGGGGCTTAACGCACATAGGGGGAGTCGGAGGATGACAGGGGAATAATCTGAGAGAAGGAAACAATGAACGAGGGAGGAAGGGACTGAGGATGCAAGAAGGCATCATACCAGAGGAAGATTACGATTTTGGAGAGTTGAGTGGAGGAAGAAGGTACAAGACACAAAAGACTGGGGCTAGGAGAGAAGAGCAACATAATGCACTGAAAGAAAGTGAACCTTGTGCACAAGTCTGAATCGTGGAGATACCATATGTAGGAGGAAAAGAAGAAAGGTCTCAGTCCAGTCTAGTAATAGAGGAGCCAGTAAGTCCTACTCATACAAGATCCTATGTTGAATCCATGACCCCATGTGTGTCACCACAATCAGAGATAACATTTTAAGACTTGTCAAAAGCTATCATAGTTAGTCAAGGAGTACAGAGTGGTAGTAGTCAGAATAGTGGGAGTAGTACACAAAGTCAAAGTCAAAATCTGAGTCCACTAGTATCACCAAGAGGAGGGACTACACAAGCCAACATGGCAGTAGTAGATAATATTCTTAGACTTCCTGAATTCAAGGGAGTGGGGTCAAAGGATCTGGAGCAGCACTTGTTTGTGTGAAAAATAGTTTGGGTTGCCAAAAACATATAGGATGATGACGTAAGAATTGAGCAGTTAGCAACGACATTTAGAGGTTGTGTGTTGGTATGGTATATGAAGTTACAGAGAATTACACCTACAGGACAAGTAAGGACCTTGGCAGAGATAAATAAAGCGCTATTAAAGGATTTCAAAAATCCAAAGTCAGAGTCAGATTACATCATCAAGCTAAAAGAGATCACACAAGTACAAATAGGTACAAACATAGTCTGTATGGGATTTTGATCAACGCTTTAAGGATGTAATGGGGAGATTGACATTCCAAATTACAGATCAACAACATCAAGAGTGGTTTATTATGGGACTTCTACCACACATTCAAAGGCCCCTGATTCAATATAGGGTTATGTCACAACCCGAGGCACTAGATATTGCAATGAAACTAGAGGCATCATCGGCAGGAGACACGGGAGGAATGGAACAAGTTCAGACGTAGTTAGCCACATTGACGATTCAGTTGGTCGATCCTACCAAGGGAAGGGAAAAATAAGAGCAAGTTTGGTGTACAAAGTGTCGGATGGAAGGCCATCACAAGGATGAATTCCCAGCATTCGCGCAATATTTGAAAGCTAGAGAACCTAATCCACTTCCCGGAGGAGGATACTGCGAGATCTGTAAGAAATGGGGCCATCATCCCACTGAGTGTCCATTACTCTAGAAATATCAAAGTACTCCAATGAACTTATTTTGAAATTTTTTCAAGTCAGTAGGGAATGAAGAGAAGGATTGTCACGTGTTTGACCTACTAAGAGATCACACATCGGATATGTATAAGATCCATGAGGAGAATATCGACACAGATGGGAATAGTGTGCAGTATAACATTTAGAGAGGATTCAATCAGGGGAACAAAGAAAATTTTGGCAGAGACCGAGATAGAGGGAATTTTGGTAGAGGAGGATGAGGATCGATTATCTGTTATAATTGTAATCAACCTGGAAACTTGACCTAAGATTGCCAGAACCCGTGTACCATGTGAACATATTGTAGAGCACTGGATCAGGCAATGGAGTATTGTCCCTAACTAGTTGCAAAATGGCAGGCCAGAGGAAACCCAAACCAGAATCAACATCAAAATCAAAGTGTGCAAATGATATCAATTGAAATACGTAGCTAAGGACCAAAAATCGCAGTCATTACACGTGGAGGAACTCAAACAGGCGTTGATATGGAAACTCAAGGAAACCAAGCAGAGAAGTGGGTAAGGAATTCAGTAGGGCCTATGCCATCATTCAATCCATAGTAGTAAAAAGAGACATACCATAGTGAAAGAAAGGAAATACTTGGACCACATGGGGGAGCATCACCGTCATCATTGCCTCATATAGAAGACCTAGTGGTACCTAAAAATTCTAGTGCGCAAGTACGTATACTAATTGAATTATTAAAGAGTTGTGTATAACTGATGAAGGAAATAATTGTGCTAAGTATGTTATATAACATGATTGATCACTGCACAAAAGGAAGGGACACCCCTGTCGCATAAATAATGGTAAATTAGGTACTGCGCAGGAAGAGAACCAACAGGGAATTCAGGTTTAATGCATAGATTGGGGAGTACGATGTGCATAATGTTATTCTGGAGTTAGGATCAAATGTGAATGTACTACCTAAGAAGACATGGGAGATGATGGGAGAACCTGAGCTAATATGGTCCCCTATTTAGTTAAGGCTCGCAAATCATCATAAGATAGTCTTGATTGGGTGACTAATAGGAGTACCTGTGAACCTAGATGGGGAGCGCAACATGGTAGACTTTGAAGTTATTAAGGTATTAAACGATAGTCAACCATATCCATCCTTAATGGGATTGGAATGAGCAGTCGATAACCAAGCAATTATTAACTTGAAAAGGAGGGAGATGAACTTCAAGGTTGGGGATCTAAAGGTTACTACACCTTTGGACCCATCAAAAGGGAAGAGATACACAGAGTCAACAAGAGGAAATGACATGGACAACTTATATAATTTGACTACGCATATGGAGGATTATGTCGACCCAACGATGGACGGTGCACTAAGTTGGATAAGTATCATTTCATGTGCATCAAATTCAAAAGTTGGTCTAGATAATTGGCAACAGAGGATGGATGAAGTATCAACTAGATGATGTGCACATATAAATTTATCCTTGCATTGGATTTGCACAAATCTATGTGACCCACCCAGGTACGATGAACTAACTGAGATTGGTATGTTTCTAAAAGCATTTGAGTTACAAGTACCTGAACAACAAATGATTTTGATACTAGATGTTGTCTTAAAAGAAACTCCATCTATATGGTGGGATGCACGCAGAGAGGGAATGAAGGACTTGGAATAGTGCAGTAGACTTATGCAGATACACTTTGCACCTAAAGAAGCAAAAAGTGCACAGAAATACACAGGAGAGGGTGACCCAGTGAACCACCTAGACATATGAAAATCTTTATGGCACTCAGAATCAGAGACAGAGTGGACACACTAATTCATACACACGTTGGACACAGTCTCGAATAATTGGTATTTAGAATTGGATATGTGCAGGGAGACAACAGAATGGGAAGGATTGGTCCAGAGATTCGAAATCACGTTCACATTTGAAAAGGAATCCCCCTCCATACATGAAACACTACATGCCATTCGAACAAATATCTTCTCATAGGTAAGATCGATGAAAGAAGCACTATTATATAGTGTGCACAAAGCCAAGATGACAGTCCAGAATCTATTGCAATTCTATAAAGTCACGGAGGAATAATACAAGGAAGAAGATCCTAGGAATGTACAGGTAGCAGAGACAGAAGGAGAATGCACCGTAGAAGGGCCAGAGCTTGCATCTGTCACATACACACAGCCTATAAAGACAAATAAATTCAACATTGGGATAATGAAGAATCCTAAGTTTGCGCAGATAGGAGACTATTGGAACGATGAGACAATTG
Organism: Picea sitchensis; assembly: GCA_010110895.2. NCBI lineage: Eukaryota > Viridiplantae > Streptophyta > Pinopsida > Pinales > Pinaceae > Picea > Picea sitchensis. Next base: position 190,221 of record SNQJ01S0016452.1, read on the forward strand.
AGAAGGTGGAAAAATTATTATGGGAATATCGAGACTTATTTCCAACCACATTCTCATAAATGAAAGAGATAGCAGGTGATTTAGGCGAGATGAATATTCCACTAAAACCTGGAGCTAATCCAATATGACAAAGACATTATAGATTGAACTCAAGGTACAAGGAAAAGGTTAAGGATGAAATAGACATGATGCTAGACATAGGAATTATTGAGCCAGTAGACGAATCTGAGTGGATTAGCCCAATGGTGGTGCATGACAAGACGATCATAGGAATTAGGATCTCTGTGGATCTAAGGAAGTTGATTGATGCATGCTTACGTGACCCATTCCCAACACCATTCATGGATGAAGTACTGGAGAATGTAGAAGTTCAAGAAATGTATTTTTTTACAGATGGATTCTCTATATACCATCATATAAAAATTGTGCAAGAGAATAGACACAAAACCACATTTGCAACAGAATGGGGTAGTTATCAGTACATGGTGATGCCATTTGTATTGAAGAATGCCCCTACGGTGTTTTCTAGAGTAGTAGTGGCAACATTCAAGGAGTTCATCCATAAATTTTTGGAAGTTTACTTAGATGATTGGATGGTGTTCATTATACTGCGGGATCATAAAGAAGTACTATGGATCATGTTAGATCAATGCAGAAAGTGTTAGATTTCATTGAACTTGAAGAAATGTATCTCATTCGCACCATTTGGAATTCTACTAGGACATGTAGTATGAAAACAAGGACTATTGGTTAACCCAACCAATATTGCATTTATTCTGGAGTTGGAGCCTCTTACATCAGTCAGACAAGGGAAAATTTGGGTCATACAGGTTATTACAAGAATTTTTTCAAAGGATATGCATATATTACAACACCCATGGAAATGTTATTGAATAAGGAAGCCAAGTTCCAATGGAATGAGTTTTTATTAATTAGGTTGGTTTTCATTGATGTCAACCCTTGAAGCAAGTCTAGTAGCAAATTTTGGTAGCCCCAATAGTATGATTAAGGGAATTCAGTTTGATTGATGTATAATGGTGTGGAGGTTAATATATTTGTAGGTAAGACTCTTCTATATGGATAGTACATGTCATGCAATTTCCTGTGATATGTGAAACGTCACATAACTCCTCACGATTAGAGAGTTATGGCCTGGTGAAGTGGAGAACCCTCATGAGTTATCTAGAATGTCAAAGAAGTCAAATTAATTCTATAAGATCTTAGAAGAATTTGACTAGTCAAGTGGGTGAAACTAGGAGTTAGTCATGGGTTAAGTTGTTGCAATAAGAAAATAATTAAAAATAATTTAGTTGCAACTAGAAGTGGAGAATTTACTATTTCTATCAAA
>SNQJ01S0016453.1:6086-25399 GCA_010110895.2 Picea sitchensis
TATCTCGACATTTTGATTCCATTACATTTACACATATTCCAAGACAATTGAATCAAATTACAGATAACATAGCTAACATTGTGTTAGACTGGCATATATCACATCAAGATACCTCTACACATACATAAACATATCAAAAACCTATCACAACATATACATAGATTAGACATCATCAAACATTACAAAACACATGTAAACACCACATAGATATCAAAATGTATACTCATGTATATATAAGACGGTCCATAGTGCCATCCAAATGTTTACAAGTATCCGCAAGCCAGTGAAACACCTCGGTACAAAATGGGCTCACCAGCCTATATACAAAAATACAAAAATACATAGAGCACCACTCAAGGTGCCTCTAGAGCACCACCTCCTGCCCCTCCCTCGGGCGGTGGTCCCCCACCCACTACTGGCCCCTCCTGACCAAGAGGTAACCGTCTGGTCATAACAACACCTACTACTTCTGCTCGTCGTACCACGGCCTGCCACGACGGTGGAACCCCCACACACTGCTCTAGGATACCCTCATCCTAGATATGCAACCACATGTCCTCATGCACACCATGTAGCACCGCCTCCAGGCGACGGCGAATGTCCTCAAAATCTACTCCGGCATCTGTCGAAGGAGCATGTGATGGCCCGGCACCTGGGTCATCAAACCGGCGTCTCCTCACTGCTCTCTCAGGCTCAACTGGTCTCACCTCGATGTCCTCATGCCGACATCTCTCTCCTACCCGCGGCCCTCCCCGTGGCTGTCTCCCCGACTCCTGGTGAGCCGACACCCTCAGCAACTCAACCTCGCACCCACGAGGTGCCACATCTGCACATACAAAAACAATAACAAATAGTATCAGCATCTATACCAAATACACATGTCATTCTATCTCAAAAAACATACATATAAAACTCATCAACATACCTCGATGGTAAAAAACCTCCCCTAGAGGTAACACCATGTCTGGATCCTCCCGGAAGTCAACACTAGCATATGGGAACTGCAATATCACCTGCGGCATCTTCCACCACACCTGTGCCACCTCAATTATGAATAAGTGGCCACCCTCACCACCACTGTGGTGAAGAAGAACAGTCGACCACTGCCTCAGTCGCGGCTCTCGCCCCTTAGGAGCGCCCAATAAAATCCTAGGGCGCAACATAGGCACCCTCTCCAAAAACCAGGCCACTAGGATGGACCCAAAGGTGAACTCTCCTATATCAGTGGACCGACAATGGTCCAGCTACCCTACCATCCTAGCATGCAGCGTAATCCCCTAGGCAAAGTGCTCACCAACTAGTACCCTCTCCATCACACACAGTTGACCACCACTGATCCACTGAGTCGCAAGGGACCCATACACTCTCACAATCATCACTACTATACAAAGATGCACTAGAGCATCCATCGCCCCAATGCTCAAAATAGTACCTGACATAAATTTCACCCCCGAATAGTACCTCCGACCCACTGTCACTAGTGCCACGTCCCTAGGTAACATCGTCTTCACCGATAGGGGTGTTCCCCAAAACGGGAGCCCGGTCAAAAAATATATGTCCTCCACCACAGTGAAGGAAATCTGTTCTCCCTGCACCATGAAACAATACAAGTCCAGACTGCACATCTGGATAAGGAATTGCAGGAGATACTCCTGTGCCTGTATCAACTGGCACTCAAAAAACTTCAGCAACCCACAGGCTACCAAAGTCACATGAACCCCCGGATCCTCAATCGCCACGGCATCTCTTAGCTGAGACCAATCCCTCTCTCGCCACCCAACTAGCATCGTGCAAAACGAGTGCCTGCAGCCACATAAAACAGTCCTAGGTCAGCCACATGGACCATAAACAACATCAAAAAGATAATTTTTACACCCATCAACCTTGCCTCCAAGGCGCGATTGTTTAACCCACAGGTGCACACACATGCTCACCTGTTCACTCCATAGGCGCGCACGTATGTGTGCCTGTCCACTCCACATGCGTGCACTCAGGTGCACCTGTCCACTCCATAGGTTTGCACTCAGGCATGCCTATCCATCCTATAGGGGCACCTTCATGCGCCCCTATCACAAACATAGATGCGCATCAAAGCACGCCTGTCCAATACACAGTCGCGCACACAAGAATGGTTGTTTAGCCAACAAGCATGCACATAATGAATGCCTTTGCTTCCCTTACAGGCACCCCCATGTGCACCTATCCGGTGGGCAAGCATGCACTTGTGCACTCATACTTCTGGATCACCCGCTCATGTGGGGGACCACACCCATAAAACCCCCTGTATGGCCCTCCGTACAGGCCCTGCCCAAAAATGGAAACCCTACTTCCATGTAGGATGATCAGACTACTAACCTGAAGCTCGTTGGTCCTCAATCAGATGCCTCATACTCTTGGAATCTCCAAATATCCTCTGAATACTTCTCGTCCAGTCACTATAGTAGAAAGTACAAATGAGGTGGCAATGTGGGCCCTACAGCTATATATAGGCCTTTTCACCAAACTTCCACTCACCATTCCGGGAGCTTCGGGTGTCCATTCCCCAATCCGTCTTCAGCCATGGGATCAACATCTCGGCATCTACATCACGACAGTCCCCAGGATTCTTTTCATCCTAAGCCCCTGGGACACCATTTTTTCATACCCCGACCAGGTATGCATACGCATATTCAAAATTATCAAATAAATGATCGTATGTTTGATTCTCTTCAGATATTGTTCACATCAGGTATTTGGTTTTCATGTATGTAGGTACTTGGTTATCATACATCAATGCAACCCCTTCAGGTATATATACTCAACACTGGCATGTAGTCATTCCCTCTGAATCTCACTTGCATCTCTAGTCACATCCTCTGACATTTGCCTCTAGGATCCCCATCTCCGGCTCTGCAGTACCAACACCTCCATTTGCATCTTCGGTACTATCACCCGGTAGCACTCTTACCCACATGAGTTGTCCCATTCATGGCACCCTTTTTCACATTGACACTCATGTTTTTTTTCAAACCTTTAGGAATGGGAGTCCCGATAGACTTACATTTTGTCGCGAATCAGCCATATACTCATTCTCCTCATTTTGCTAGCTTTCCCATCGGGCTCCCAGATTATCTCTTCAAGGTCCTATTTTTTAATGCACCTCAACAGTATCATGAACCCTCCATTTCATCCACAATCAGTTTTCCCATCTGCAAATTTCCCTTCATTTCACCTACCTCATATAGAAACCCACCCATGGGGCCTCCACCCTCCACCAGTTCTCCGAGAAAATTGTGCCCTACCCAAGCCAACCATGTTACATTGGGGCACCTTTTTCTGTATTTGTACACTTATCCCAAATTATTCTTTATTTATTGTACAAACGCCTTTGTTTCTAGCATTTACATTACCCTTTTTGTCGTCACCTTTGGAGACCTTCTTCCCTTTTTTTGGAAAACGCAACCCATGTCGCCCTTGGTTGGGGCACTCCTTATCATCTTCCCTTATTGACATCATCCATATCCTCTGAGTATCCCACAGGCCACTTCCCTCTGCCCTCTGAGTTTGTTCACTTTGTCCCGCCTCTGGCCCAACTTATCCCAAGTCTTGTTGTCCCCCTGACACTCGACTTAGTTGAACGGTTGCGGCCACTTATACTTTGCATATACCCCCAACCAAGGGCAGTATTGAGTCTCCATACATCTTGACTTAGACCATGTACTTCCTCCAATTCCTAACCTCACCTCGTATATTTCATGAAGCCCTTTACTTCTGGGAGTCGCGTCCCCCTTTTTGTCGACATCAACATAGTTTTCCAGAAGGGCGACAGTATCTTGATTCTCATTACCTATCCAATGAGAGATATCGGACGACACAGGGAGATCCACAATTTCTCCCCATTGTCGTTGACCCCCATAACATTCGACGTCAACACTTTCTCATGTTACGGTGGGTCTTACTTTGCGACTATTGCAGTTATTTCTTATATTCGCCAAAGACCTCTAAACTTGGCTAGGCTATCAATGCCTACAAAATCCGTGATACTTCTTACAGATCTCACCGCCTACTGTTCAGAGTATGTTCCTCCGTAGAATTTTCTTCTTCCTTTATCATGACATCCCCCAAGGGCGCTACAATTGTCTACATCAACACTTCATTCCTCTTTTGAGTTACATGACACAAGCATGGGGCATGCCCGCCTCATTTGTACACAGTTTATTTTTACACAACTTATGGAAGGTCGGGTTCTACAGGTTCCCTTCTCCCTCCAACGGGTAACTCTTGAAAATCCCACTATCGCTCTCTCTTACAAAAACACTCTCAGTAGAAGAAACATTGATGGATTTTGGCTATACATATACTCCTAACCTCATCCATCAGGGGGCATCTGTTATCACTGAAATTTCATCCGCAAATGGTTACAAGAATTCAGCATTGTCAAATAGTTATGAGGTCACCCATGGACCCGAATTAACACAAAATCATTCCCAAAGGGTCAAAAACTATACAACTAGTGCAACAAATTAAAGGGTGCTATGAAGAGACAGGGCACACGCGCACATGCACAAAACATAAACGCAAGATTTGCGCACATGCGTTCGATGCACAACTATTGTCACAAAAAGCCGTGCAGCTGAGAAATGGTGCATTTATGAGAGTGGTTGGCCTCCCACCCACTTTTGGTTCAGCTTCCAAGTTGATTTGACACTCAAATATGGACTGGATTCGACTGGGTGGCTGGTCAAAGACCTAGAAATTCCCTAATTAGCCTCTTTACACACTACAAACTAGTTGGAAAATACCTCAAAGGAATGCTATAAAAAGGCCATGGATACACTTCATTTTTCAAGGAATTCATAGCAAACTTATGTTGCCACTATTCTCTTGAGGGATCATTTATCCTTACCACGAGTATACTTGCATCATTGCATTGGGAAATCCATCTCACCCCTTGAGTGGATTAGCAAAGAATTATTTCACCATTTTCATTTTCATTTTCAAAGTTGTAAGAAGAGGTTATTTGTGGGGGTCCAAGAGCCCTCCCTTGGAGGAAAAAGGGACTCATAGTCCTCTTTCTTCTCGATGTTTTATTTCACTAATATCATCCTTATCATTGGTGACATGGGTCTAATTGTTTATTTTGTCCTTATGTCCCTATGCTCATTAATTTAGTTGTTGTTTTATTTCTTAGTTTATTTCTTAGTTGTTCTTTTATATTTCTTTCTCTAACCCTTTTCCTTGCAGCTGTCCTGCTTAGAAAACCCAACTAATCTTGCAAGCACCTCTATTTTTCTCACTAAGGTGACGAAAGAGGCGCAACAATGATCAATGATATTCCTTGCTTGTTTTCCTTGTAGCCATCTATACCACACAAGTCTCTAACGAATTCTACATCAACCTTTAAATTTTAATGATGTATCTAATATGAGAGTATCACATATTAGTAATTATGCCCTTATGTTGGTGGTTTAACTTGCTATGCCTTTTTTAGATTATCAAGTTCATGTCCATTTTTTACTTTCAACAAAATTCCAAACACACAGTTGTAGTTATCCTTGTAGCTCTTACTACTACTCAACACTGTTACATCTTGACTTCATATCTATATTTAAGGGTTTCAATTTGGTCTGTAATCAACATCGTCAATGCACTTAGGCAAGTCATCAACATAATTCTATGTTTGTTGGGATATACACCAACACCACCATTAAACACTTGCATCAATATATATGACATCAAAGGATGGCAGAATGGAGCAATAGGACATCACAGATATAACTCAGGAATTTGACATGTCTAGAGGTCTTTTTGTTTCAGCAAGTTTCATCGGTCCACTCTTTTCATCAATATCTTCAAGCGATTATAATTTCTTGTGGAGGGAACTTCAGCAGTAGATGGAACATCATAAGAAAGAGAATAAAAATTTGGACAATAGTTGAAGAGAATAATACAAAAAAATAAGATACTTGAGTTGTCCATTATTTTAACATTCATACATGCTTGAGACAACACTAATAAAATCCAAAAATAATACTCCTCCATGCATGAACTTGTCAACCAGAAATTTCCTAGGATACCCTCAATTGGTGCACCTTAGTCCGCCCAAAATAAATTGGATGAATTGCGGATAATATGAACTTGATAGTCTTCCAAGATGGAAGGTATTATTTGGAAAACAATAGATATGATATTATAAGAGTTTCTAAGAGAGAAAACAAATCTCCTTAACTTTCCACGGTCCTTAACTTTCCACAGTCTACCCACAAAAATGAAAACAATGTTCTTCCATAGCCCTTAGACTGAGGTAAACCTTACATAGGATGATAAACTCATCATTCACTTCAGGAATATGGACACTATCTCACATTTTGGGCTGCAACAACCTTAGTTTTGACTTTAGAAGGGGCCTGACCCCTCTTTATTAAAGGTTTGTTTTTCAGGGTTTTCTGTGGCAGTTTTTAGAGGGACCTCAGAACAGGTCGAGTTCCTTACTATGGTTGCCATAGGTTTTCCTGTGGTTTAGGGTAGGCCATGCTCCTCAAGCATGCAGCTACATTTTTCTAGAATCCAACACTTCTCCTAGGATCCGACCTCCTCTCCCATACACTTCAGTTGTTGTGGGGTTTCTCCTAGGCTTCGACCTCCTCACAATGCAATTAAGAGGGGTCTGGCTTCATCATCTACTAGAAAATTTTCAAGGAGAGGACCAACCCTCTTCTCTTCACACCTACAACAGATTTTAGACCTTACATTCAACTTTAATGTGCAATGGTCTTCTTCAAGCCTTCTCTGAAACCATGTTGATTTTTCAATGAGCTATGGCTGATGCATTCTCTTTAATTTTTTTGTTTGAATTTAACTTGAACCATAACTACTATAGTAACCCAAGATCACAAGAATAATAACCCTACACAAGAACTCGGGAATTTGACATGTCTAGAGGTCTTTGTGTTTCAGTAAGTTTCATCGGTTCACTCTTTTCATCAATATCTTCAAGTGATTATAATTTCATGTGGAGGGAACTTCAGTGGTAGATGGAACATCATAAGAAAGAGCATAAAATATTGGACAATAGTTGAAGAGAATAATGCAAAAAAATAAGATACTTGAGTTGTCCATTATTTTAACATTCATCCATGCTTGAGACAACACTAATAAAATCCAAAAATAATACTCTTCCATGCATGAACTTGTCAACCAAAAATTTCCTAGGATACCCTCAATTGGTGCACCTTAGTCCGTCCAAAATAAATTGGATGAATTGTGGATAATATGAACCTGATACTCTTCCAAGATGGGAGGTATTCTTTGAAAAACAATAGATATGATATTATAAGAGTTTTTAAGAGAGAAAATTGATCTCCTTAACTTTCCACGGTCCTTAACTTTCCACAGTCTACCCGCAAAAATGAAAACAATGTTCTTCCATAACCCTCAGACTGAGGTAAACCTTACATAGGATGACAACCTCATGATTCACTTCAGGAATATGGACATTGTCTCACATTTTTGGCTGTGACAACCTTAGTTTTGACTTTAGAAGGGGCCTGACCCCTCTTTATTAAAGGTTTGTTTTTCAGGGTTTTTTGTGGTAGTTTTTAGAGGGACCTCAGAATAGGTCGAGTTACTTAATGTGGTTTCCATAGGTTTTCCTGTGGTTTAGGGTAGGCCATGCTTCTCAAGTATGCAACTACCTTTTCTAGAAGCCAACACTTCTCCTAGTATCCGACCTCCTCTCCCATACACTTCAGTTGTTGTGGGGTTTCTCCTAGGCTTCGACCTCCTCTCCCATACACTTTGGCTATTATGGGGTTTCTCCTAGGCTCTGAACTCCTCTCCCATACACCATAAAATTTTTAAAAAGAAGATCCGGTGGGGTTTCTCCTTTGTTGCGTTCTTCTCTTAGAATTTTCAATAGTGCTCAGGCCTGCAACTATCCTCACAATGAAATTAAGAGGGGCCTGTCTTCATCATCTACCAGAAAATTTTCAAGGAGAGGAACAACCCTCTTCTCTTCACACCTACAACAGAGTTTAGACCATAAATTCAACTTTAATGTGCCATGGTCTTCTTCAATCCTTCTCTGAAACCATGTTGAATTTTCAATGAGCTATGGTTGATGCATTCTCTTTAAATTTTTTGTTTGAATTTAACTTGAACCATAACTACTGCAGTAACCCAAGATCAAAAGAAGAATAACCCTGCACAAGAAAACAAGAAGTATCCTGAAAAACCCTTCTAAACAAGGGAAGAAAACCCAACCAATCCTTTTCTATATTATTCAAGAGAAATACCTCCCACACCATCACCAAACCTAGAACACAAGAGGGTGTTGTAATTCTCATAATTTCATACCACAACTTCTGAAATCATGAGATGACAAAAAATGATAAGTGTGTTTCCTCAATGGGGACTCACCTTATTTATATAAGACTTGTCACATCAAATGATGTGTCTATTGGCACAATAGGGCCGACCTCAATAACTCAAAATATAATTAATAATTACCATATTAATTATCTTTTATACTAATTGTCTTTTACATTAATTATCTTTTACATTAAGGTGGGGCCAACCTGTATCCTTTACATAAAAAATAGGTTTATAGGTAAGTCTGACTCTTGAACAATATAGAAAAGGATCTCATACACCCACTAGTGCTCAACCACTAAGGGCACATCCATCTGTGTTCAAAAACAAACATGTCTCTCTATCTCACCATGTCTCACAGGAGAGCCACACTCACTAGTGCTTAACCACTAGGATCACATTCACCTATGATCATCCACATGCACGTCCAACTCAACGAACATTATTTCTCACTACGTTACATAAGAGAGTCATATAGATTTCATCATCTTAACTCTCTTCTTAAAGGAGGCTAATACATCGTTTCACCTATGTATGAGAACGATGCACCCAACTCATGGGATTTCACACGTTCACCTATGCTTAGCCACATGCACGTCCAACTCAATAGATCTTCTTTTTCACTGCTTTACATAGGAGAATCATCTAGACTTCATCTCAACTCTTTGCAAGGATGAGGCCAACACAACATTCTAGTTCTGTCTCAGATAGGAAACACACACCCAAATCAGGGGCTCTCTATCAGTTCTGTGTCCTAGAGGATGTCTCACACAACTGTAATAAAAAAAAAAACTCATGATCCATCCATGGCACGGTGGATCGAGGTGATGNAGGGTGCCAACACCCTACAACAATGACTTCTTATTCTGGTGGAGATGACAATTGATAGATTTGGATGACTACCCTTACACAAGGATTGACTTCAGAGGAGATCCTGACATGCCATTACCACTAGGGTCCACCTACAAAGACATAGGTATGTCAAAGTTTTTTAAATATTTCATTTTTTTGTATTTTTGTATAGGAAAACAAAAATATTTTTGGATGATGTTAAGTACTAACTGTATGTGACACAAATGTAGGTCCACGAATACCATACGAACTTCCATGACATCATCAAAGGCACCAGGGAGATGAGACAATAGGAGGGGATGTAAAGAGAGTCCTTCAAAACGTGCATGGAAACCTATCTCATTTGACACAGAGGATTCATATGGTTTGGGTGGAGGATCTGCCAGAGGCTATGCAACAACAAGTGGTAGGCATGCCTCGTGCTTGGGTGTGACTCTTTCAAAGTCTCACAAACACCGTATTTTTCTATCATGACACTCATCTGGCGCCACGTGCGTAGATGTCATGACTATTGTATGATTGGTTGTATATGTATATTGAGGTTATGAGCCCCAATTTTGTACCATAAACATCATATTTTTTGAAATATATATAAAAACATGGGTTTTCGGCTTTAATAATGTTACAATGTGTACATTGATGAGAAATTTTTCTTTTCTTTATTTATGTGACAAATGCCAATCTAAAACAAAATAAGCATATGCATCGGATACATAATTAGAACTCCTAGGTATGTGATGATAAGTAATAAAATCAAACTGTCGTTCCAAAATTCATACCCATAGGAATCGTCAGAGTAAAGTAGGGTCACACACATGGTAACTATTGTTCAACTGACATACTACTAACTGGGAGTCCAGGCAAACCTCTAAAGAGAGAATACCATGTGAAACAACATCATGCACAAGTTCTATAATGACACTATATTCAGCCACATTATTCGTGGATGTCCCTAGGAATACACCACTTGAAGACATGAGTAGACCCTCGGGTGAGTAAACAACCCAAGCAGCTGAAGCCAAGTTTCATGTATGACGACTGGCCTTGTCTGTGAATCCTAAGTAGACCGAAGACTCCATTGACATCTGTGAAACAAGGGAAAACTCGATAAGCAAGATGAAGATAAAACTAAAGGGAAAAGATATATACACTAAATTACATTAGTATACAAAGATTTACRCCCAAGATTGKGGCTCAAGTGTAATATATTTTCAAATAGATCCCATTCATGGGCTCAACCAACATGTTCCCTTCATAATATTCTAATTCATAGGCTCCTTTTTCTAAGACACGTCGCACAAAATAAGGACCGTGCCACATGGGTTTGAAATTTCCTACCCCCAGTGGTTCTTTGGATTGATCATATAGAAGGACCAAGTCACCCTCATCATACAACCCAGGACATACATAATTATTGTATTGGACCTTGACATTTCTTTTATTCGTTTCGATAGTTGTAGAGGTGTCTCGATGCTGCTCATCTAGACTCTCTAGGTGTACGAGGCGTCGTTCGAGATGGGAAGTGTTAGGTAGGAGCTCACATGCCAATATAAGAGAAGGTGTTTCACATTCAATAGGTAATATCGACTCCACACCGTGTACTAAATGGAAAGGATAAAAAACAGTGGAAGTCTTGATCGAGGTTTGGTATGCCCAAAGTGTGGGATATAGCATGATTTCCTGGTCAGATTTTCTTTGGCTGACAGTTTTCTGCAAAATGGTCTTGAGAGACTTTTTCATGGCCTCTACTTGTCCATTTTCCTGGGGGTAGTAAGGGGAAGAATGCCCATGCTTAAACCCCAGTTTATATGCTAGTTCTTCCATCATTTCATTCTAAAATTGATTGCCATGATCAATGACAATCTCACTCGGTATTCCAAACCTGGCTATAATTTGATCGAATATGAATAAGGTGGAAGTCTTCTTGTCATATTTAATTGTAGGCATTGCCTTGACCCACTTAGTAAATTATTCTATGGCCATGATACTATCTTGATTCCCCCCAACCAAAGTTGGGTTGAAATCTACAAAGTCCACCCCCCACTTGGTGAAGGGACTGCCATTAATGACTGGATGGAGAGGGTCTGGATGCAAGCGCATTTTTTGAGTGAACACTTGGAAGGGGTGACACTTCTTAACCACTTTGACGCAATATTTAAATATAGATGGCCAAAAATAACCAACTCACAAATTGTTTTGGGTTGTCACAAGCCCAGATAGATGACCACCACAAGCCCCACTGTGGCAATCATTTAGAATAGACTCAGATTATTTGTGAGTTAAACAATGACATGGGATATTGTCTACTCCTCGACAATACAAAGTGTCTCCAATGATAAGGTGGTTCTTATCTTGGTATTGTATACTTCGTCGGTCATCTCGCGAGAGATGTTGAAAGAAATTAAAAGTTTGAAAATAGAGAACAATGTATCCATACCTGGGGTCTGATGACGAGACAAGGAAAATGTGTTCATCCACAAATTAATCAACATGAATAATGTCCTCGTCTAATCGAGGGAAGTCAGATATTACCTCTGCAAAAACTAGTGATTGTTTGGACTTCACGAAGCAAAATCGAGATCGAACTCTTGTAGGATGACAATCCATTTATTGTAATTTCCCCCTATGATACGCCTGGTAAGGATGTATTGAAATGGATTAGCATTGACAACCACATTAGTTTTTCAAAGTAATATATAATGTCATAACCATTGGACTACGTGAACGATAGCCAAATCTATCTTTTCAACATGAGAATATTTGAGTTCAGGGCCAACTAAGTTTCAACTAAGATAGTAAATGGCGTTCTCACAAAGCTCATCAACCTCCTAAACCAACACCATACCAATCATCTCTTCAGACGCGGTAACATAAAGAAATTAATCTCTTCCGTAGTTAGGAGACTTCAGCAGAGGCGTCAATACCAAGTATTTCTTCAAAGGATCGAAGGATTCCTGGGCTCATTCATCCCAGATAAAAGGAGTGTCCTTCTTCTAGAGACACATGAAACCCTTAGTAATATTKTCATAGTTCACTATAAACCGACGTAAAAAAACAGATTTCCCGTGTAAACCTTGAAGTTGGTGAATAGTGCGYGGGGGAGGCAATCAAAGTATTGTCTCAACCTTTAATGGATCTACCATGATCCTAGTCTTAGAGACTAAAAATCCTAGAAGACAACATGACCTAACACAAAATATGCATTTATGAGGGTTCAACCGGATGCGATAATGAYGACATATTTCAAAGACTAGCCAAAGGTTCTTAGGGTGATCCACTCTCTTACAGGAGTAAGCAACAAGATTGTCAAGATATGCTTCAAATATATGCTTGAGATCATGAAATGCAAAGRTCATAACATGTTGGAAGGTTGCTCCAACGTTTTTAAGGCTGAAAGGCATCTTCAGGTATGCGAAATTACCCCAAGGGAAAATAAATGTCATCTTATGTTGGTCCTCGAGTTTAATATGAATTTGGTTATACCCTGAAAATCCTTCCATGAAATAAAAAACTTCGCTTCCCACACACTCGTCGAGAATTTGATCAATGAAGGGTGTCGAGAAGTTTTCTTTAGGACAAGCCTTGTTCAGGTCACAAAAATCCATGCATAAATGGATTTTTCCTTTCTTTTTATTCACAAGAATGGGATTGGATACCCATTCAGTCAAGGGAACTAGGTATATAAATCCATCATTAAGTCATTTTTCTACCTCTTCCTTAATAACAAAGGCCTTCCGCAGATTGACAACTCTAAGATGTTGTTGAACAGGCTTAAGATCCAGGTAAGTTTTAATCTCATGTTCAATAATTCGGGGGTCGATTCCTGGCATCTCGTCATATGACCAAGAAAATACATCTCAGAATTCCTTGAAGAGTTCGGTGTAGATCAAAATTTCTTCTAGCGAACAATCTGCACCGATGTATACATTTTCAATATTTCCAGGGATACGAGAGATATCGATCGTGATGGTAGGGGATATACTTTCCATGTTTCCCTCGACATAAATTTTGTGCATATCAAGTGGAACTATGAAGTGACCGACTGTCTTGCTCAAAGTAGATCTAAAATCAGCTTGCTTGATTCTAGCAAGCTCTGGGAGAAAATAAGAGCGATGATGCATATCATCCCAAGGTTTGTTAGAACCATTCATGGCCTCTATCATATCTTCATATTAAGGAAAAGTATCATCGAGGAAATCATGTGAAAAAGATGACGAAGCAACCCACATGGGCTCCAGGACATGATCCTCCTCATCCGTCTGTGAGGTGATAGGATATGGATCAGCGGAAGAGTCAAGAACAACTTGATACACAATATCTGCTTCTGATAGTGGCATGGCCATTCCTATAATATCCCTAAGGCCGAACCCAATTGTAAATGTAAATTCAAATGTACTTAAGCTAGTGAGTTGTCTGATATCATTTTGTATGCACCTTTCATGGCATAGTGCGCGCATGTACTGCACAGTGAAATGATGAAGTGTGCACATTTCAGGATACCATGCACAACATCTTAAGTGCACGCGATTGTGAGCCCAACGAGCCTTTGTGTATATTCTATGTTTTATAGGTTGGTGAGCCAGTTACTATAAGCTAGGATGCTTATGTTTTCATTAGGCCGGAGAGCCTAGATGTTAAAGGCCAGTGTGTCTATTTTTGTATATGTCTCATAATTAATATAAAATGCATCATTGCATGCAGATCGACCACGATAAAATATATGGGGGACTAAACTCCACTGGTTATGGAAAGGGAGGGGCTAAGTTAAGGAAAGGGGATAAGCTAGGGAGCTTAAGCCAAAAAGGAATATTATATTAATATTTCTTAAATCATAAAGTATGGATAATTATTTTATCCTAAGTTCTAAAGTTGGAGACAAGTGGGCCAAAATATCTCCCAACATGACAAGTGTCAAGTTGGGGACATGAATACGTATTGTTGGGAATTAGTTCATTTCCTATCATCTTTTCCATAATTCCTTCCATCAGGGAATCATCCATTCAACCATACCATGATCGTTCACTCACACAGTAAGCTATCCTTCATACTTCCTATCACTGTACCTGAACCTGTATCCATATCCATTTTGTGTTGGTGTAGTTGGTTAGCTTGGGAGATGGATTGAAGAAGTGGGTTGTCATGCCCATGGGATATTGAAGAGGAAGGTTTTCAGTCTCGTGAGCAATTCTCTGTGTGAGATATATGTTGGGAGTTGATTTCTTGAAGGTGATGAACTACAACTATAGTGCTCAGAGACTTCTTGTCCGACCTGTTGTTGAAGCCCTGGAAGGGAAGTGGGGAAGCCAAAGGACTATTGAGTAGAGAAGGGGAACACTTCTTAGGGTGGGATAGGCATGTGGGGAATGAGGGAATATAGGTTGTTGGTTGAGTGAGCACCTGTGACAGAGTCTTTCCTGTTGTCCATGAGCCTTTAGCCTAGTTAGGAATCCATTTACATGGGTGGAGTTTAATCCCATCTCGGGGGTGACTCACTGTTGAGAGTGATGAACAGTGTGGTCTAAGGTTGGGAGGTTTGTGGAAGTTCTGCATGCATTTGGTGACATTATTACCAAGATAAGTGCTAATTGTGTGATAAATTACATGATGCATTGTTATTTACATGTGTATTTTTATGGGTTTATCTTATGTGTGGTTATGACTATCTGTATATTTATGGGTATTTCCTGTATATGTTGCATGTATACATTTACTGTTATTTCAGTGTAAATCCATGTATTTATAGATGTATTTGTATATTTACATTTTATATATAATGCTTCTGCAAGAGTTCTATGTGTGTATATTTTAATTGCATGCAGTTCGAAAATTTTATGTGGCATAGCTCAGTTGGATGTTGGGTATGTTACAGTATGTTGGATGTTGGGAGAACAGTAAGATTTCTCTGTCGTAGCATGTCTCAGCATGGGTGGCCAGGGATGTTACAATTCCAGAATGTGACTGAGCTTCACAAGACATTGTCAAGGAAGGTAGGGTCCAAGGATCGTTAAAATAGGAAGTGCGTAAAGGAACATACCTCTCTGATGAAACAGGCCTATCGGACATGGCATAAATATGGTGAAATGGTGCCATGAAGTCAAAGGTACCCATAAGGGATGAATATATTCTGACACCCATATTCTCAATTGCCAAATGAGAATTGGTGATCACAGGGATCGACGGTCCAACAGATGCACTGGGACTAGCATACGCAAAGGACAATTGATCGATCATCATGATCTTCCCATCTTGAGGGAAACAAAGAGTACAGAATATGGATGATATGATTGTAGTCATGGCATAAGTCCAATTGCATCCTAATAACAAGTTATAGCTGAGGGGTGCATCAACCACCTCGACATCCACCTCTACCATCTTCCCACATAACTAGACTGGAAAGACATGAAGAATACGGTGAGGGCAGAAGGAACGAACGTAAAAAGAAGTCAACATGGTCAGAGAGTCGAGGGATTTCCAATAGAATATGGATATCACATATGTTGCAGCACCTTCATCGACAACAGTACGCTTGATGGTATACTTTGAGTAACCCACGTGGATTTGGAATGCCACATGGTAAGGCAAGCGAGGCTTCACATCTGTGACATCAAACTTGATCACTTTCGAGCCACAAGGATCTAGAGATCCTTACATAGATAGCAAGACATTCCTATGTGAAGGACACGTTTGGAGTACCTCCAGAGCTGACATCGCACAAGGTGTTTGACCCAAATCCTCAACGATAGATTAATTATGGGTGGCTCTAGCATTAGGATTTTGGGTAGAGTTCTTAAGTACTCCTTTCGAAATATGAGGTGGTGGCTCTGGTTTTTTGATATGTAAGGGCATCTTTGAAGGAGGGGGAGACTCTAGACCAGGTATAGTCTATGAAGAACTGTAATCATGAGTCCGAGTGGCTACATTAACCTCATATTTAACCATATTGATGCATAAATGGTCACCATATTGCGTCGGTGGGTTTTGACTCCCACTAGCCACATTTCTGGCATTCGAGGAGCTCGAGACCATGTGCTAGTTATGTGGAAAAGGATTAGTCAGTATGACGGGTGATAGATATAAAAGCCTATTAGCTTCTATGACTTTGGGGCATAAATGGGTAAGGTGATCATCTATACAAAGCTTATAGGGAAACTTCACCTTCCACCTTTATTTCTTTCCCTCGCCAACATTATTATTCGTCTTCTCATTATTACCATTGTCCTTAAGTTTATTATTATTCTTCCCACCCTTACGACTATTATTATGTCCTTTCTTCTTATTCCTTCCTAGTTGTTGGTTACCATTCAGGCTAGTCAATAATTGCACAAAGCGTACATCCGCCGATTGAGTGGGATTAGAGGACACAGACAAATTTGTCCCTCCTATAGACTGGTTTAGAGACAACTCTTTCAAATGTCTTTTCACTGAGTCTGCAGATTTCACATTAGAGGAGCCTACAATGCCATCGGTATGAGGCTCAAACTTTTTTCTAGGGTCATAGTTTGACCTCGGTGTGTCTAGAAGAATCTCGTACAACATCCTAGACTGAGAATATATAAGATCTAACTATTGGGCTTTAAAAATTGCTTCTTCCTCATATGTAACCCCATATGTAGAAACATCCTTAGAAATATAAGGTAGGAGAGATTTAATGAACCACTCTAGCAAGAATTATGAGGGTATGTAGGCCTTGATCAACCTCTTCCATATACGCCACTCCTAGATGTGATCTGAGATATGAGTGGCTCTATCCTGATGAAAGGTCGACAGAATTTCGATGACAACATCATAAAAAACCAAAAATTATAAGTGATTGAGGAAGACTAAAATCAATTGATTAAAATTTTCGTATGCCCCCCTGGGTAACTCGATATACCATTTCGCGGAGTTAACCCCCATGAGGGTGCATTGAAATAATATTAACCGAATAGAATGTTCATTAAGTGAATTTGAAGAGAACCAAAGGTGAAAGGTGGTAACGTGATCACTAGGATCCTCACCAATTCTTCCCTCGAATTTTGGAATATCCGAAGGAATATTAGTGGGGATGAAGGGCCATTATAGATCATGACGCACAAGGTCATTCATTAACTTAGACAATTCTGGAAAATTGAGCGTGGCTAGAAAACGGAGATGGGATTGCGGCATCTGGACTCAAGCTCCCTGGAAATATTGTGGTTGGGGAATCCCAACCCATCCAAGATCCTGATAAGTACCATGGCCCTATCCGGGATTATAAGACCCTCCTCCAAACTGATTCATAAGGGTTTGTTTGGGCACCATTCTAGTAGGAATGTTCTGATGAGTGTTATAAAAACTTCCCCCAGCCGGAGTGGCTCCAGGTTGGGGGTTTCCCAAGGTGTGAAACTTGTTGGATTACTGAGAGGGGGGTGAATCAATAATAGAGCAATTTAATCCTTTTTAACCCTATAATCCAAGTGTTATATCAATGAAGCATTATCATCCAATAATTGTAGAGTAAATAATCAATGAACAAATCAAAAAACATACACATACACAGTACACCAGTGTTTTACGTGGAAACCCAAATCGGGAGAAACCACAGAATGATTTTTCTTATATGTCTTGAAGAATTGCATTCTTTGGAAGACCAAATTCCTTTGTTTTCCAGCTGCAACTGGAAGGAGGCTCCAACCCCCTAGTTTCTCAGGCTACAACCTGAGGGAATCTCCAATTCTCTAATTCTCTGGCTACAACCCCCTATGTTCTCTGGCTACAACCGGAAGGTGGATACAACCACCTGTCCTTGCCCCATCCTGCCACCCTGAAGTAGAAGTAGAATGATGGAGACATTATCAACCTGTCACTATGAGATATATCACTATAAACCTGTACCAATAAATATGAACCATGCATCAACCTGTACCTCAATCTGTACTCAACCTGTACCATAAACAAGTGCATCAACCATGCACCAACCTGTACCAAATAACTTGTAATCAACTTGTACGATAAAAAAGTGCATCCAACCATGTACCAAGTATGTACCAATCATGTGTCAACTACTCATCAACTATGACTCATCAATATGTACCAACATCATCAACTATACACCTCATGTATGTGCCAACTCATCAACTACTTGTCACAACCATGTACTCAACATGTACCTCAACCAAAATCCCTCATCAATTTCATCATCGAAATATGATTTGTATCTCTATAATAAACCTAGTGTATATGATCACATTCTTGTAAACCTTCCTTAACTTCAACAACAAGAGACTATCATTTTCATCAAACTTCTCTTTAGTCTCACATGCCTAGTTTTGGATTAGTCAACAACCCTAACTTGAAGTAATCATAACTTTGTATGTGTAATGCATAAAGATCTGAAACTGATAAACAATGTTCTTCAATGTGTTTTATGCAATTCCTCCAGGTTTCACTACTTGGAACCTCTCAAAAAATGAGTTATAGCAAAAATGGCATACCTTGTTGAATTTTGTCTTATTCTAGAGAGCGACCTTGTAGAGCATGCCCCGCACAGAATGTTTGTTGAATTGATCTAAAAATATTACAAAAAATACTACAGATTGTACCCTAACCAATATATTTAGTTTCACTGAATTTGGATCTGTTATGAAGACGTTATGACATTTTTAACCGAAACACCTTTTTTTGACTAGTTTCAGGACTAGCCACAAACCCTATTTTCCACGGAGTGTAACTCCAAAAATACAATGACCCACAAGATGATTTTTTTACCATAGATACTTGGATATGTTTTCTCAATGAAATAGAAATTTCACGGTCTGAATCATTATAGAAAACATGTTATAGCGAAAATGGTGAGATGACCTGTAAATAAAATACCTTAGAAAGCACCATCAAAAGAATTTATCCTTCCTTGCATTTCGGCCTTCTTTTCTTCACCTTCCCTCATAATTTCATCTTAGATATCCTTGGTTACCTCATAAACCTATAGATATTCAATATTCTCAAGTGTGATTAAAATGAGAGAGCCTTGCCTCTTATTTATACTCTCCAAGTAGCTTCCTTAAAAACATCTTCTAGGCCACTTGGCCCCACTTTCCTTATTTTAGGGTTAACCCACTTATAATTTCTCCATTATATTTATTATTGAAATAATT
>SNQJ01S0016454.1:6397-24142 GCA_010110895.2 Picea sitchensis
TGTTTTTCCATCGCTGCATACTTTGATCTTGCCATCAATGACAAGCACATCTGCCTGAAAACATGCCAACATGATTCATACCATGAAATTTCTATGCCATTGAGGAAACATATCCAAGTATGTGTGGTAAAAAATTCATCTTGTGGGTCATTGTATTTTTGGAGTTACACTCCGTGGAAAATAGGGTTTGTGGCTAGTCCTGAAACTAGTCTAAAACGGGTGTTTTGGGTAAAAATGCTATAACTTATTCATAATAGATCCACATTCATTAATACCAAATGTGTTGGTTAGATTAAAGTCTTTAGTATGTTGTGTAACAGTTCCAGATCAATTAAACAACAATTCCATGTGGGGCATGCTCTACAAGGTCGCTCTCTAGAATAAGACAGAATTCAACAAGGTATGTCATTCTTGCTATAACTCCTTTTCTGAGAGGTTCCAAGTAGTGAAACCTGGAGGAATTGCATAAAACACACTGAAGATTTTTTTTTATCAGTTTCATATCTTTATTCATTACAAGTACAAAGTTATGATTATTTCAAGCTAGGGTTGTTGACTAATCCAAAACTAGGCATGTGAGACTAAAGAAAAGTTTGATGAAAATGCTAGTCTCTTGTCGTTAACGTTAAGGAAGGTTTGCAGGAATGTGATCATATAAACTAGGTCTATTACATAGTTACAAATCATATTTGGATGATCAAATTTATTAGGGAATTTGGTTGAGGTACATGTCGGGTACATGGTTGAGACAAGTAGTTGATGAGTTGGTACATACATGAGTTGTATAGTTGATGATGTTGGTACATATTGATGAGTCATAGTTGATGAGTAGTTGATACATGATTGGTACATACTTGGTACATGGTTGGAGGAACTTGTTATTTGTATTGTTGACACATGGTTTATGGATGATGTAGCATACTTGTATTATTAGAAGCACATATTTATCTTGGTGATGATTATGAGTTGTTGGGTTATACTTGGTTGATGCACATATTTCAGAGTTGTCTTGGTGATTGATATTGGTTATTTGTACAAGTTTGGTGCATGGTTGATGCACTTGTTCATGGCACAGGTTGGTGCATGGTTGATGCACTTGTTTATGGTACAAGTTGATTACAGGTTGGTGCATGGTTGATGCACTTGTTTATGGTATGGGTTGATTACATGTTGAGGTACAGGTCGATCCGTGTTTGATGCATGGTTCAGGTTATTGGTACAAGTTGTTTGGTATAGGTTGATTGGTACAGTTTTACAACAGTATATCTCATATTGATAGTGTGACAGTGGTTCCATCATTCTACTTATATGTCAGGGTGGTTGGACGGGACAAGGACAGGTAGTTGTAGCCACCTTCCATTTGTAGCCGAAGAACATAGGGGGTTGTCGCCTCCTTCTAGTTGTAGCCAGATAATTAGGTAGTTGGAGCTTCCCTCAGGTTGTAGCTTGAGAAACTAGGGGGTTGGAACCTCCTTCTAGTTGCAGCTGGAAAACAAAGGAAGTTGGTGATTCCAATGAATCTAATTCTTCAAGACATATAAGAAAAATCATTACGTGGTTTTCTCTCTCTTTGGGTTTCGACATAAAAAACCGGTGTACCGTGTATGTGTATGGTTGTTCATTTGTTCATTTCTTATTTACTCTGTAGTTATTGGATGATGATGCTACATTGATATAACACTTGGATTATATGGTTAAAAAAGATTATATTGCTCTATTATTGATTCACCCCCCCTCTCAGTAATCCAACATCCATGTCACGTCACGATATCCATGATCCTTGACTTTCCATATATTGGAAACATTCTGACTCGGCCCTTCAGTTCCATTTGAAGGATCTAAATTTGGCCATATCCAAGTTGTGGAAGAGGAGAGAATTCAACTTTTGAGAGAAAAGACACTCTGGAGAAATTTCACTTCACATTGAGTCTACATAGCTTTATCCTTAAAAGTCTGAACACATTGTTCATCCCCCAAGCTCTTCCTTCTTTGATGGAGAACCTCATTGTCTCATTTATATGAGCTTTCATTTGGTGGAGGATTGAAGTGGTGGAGTCCCAGCTGGAGGGACTTAGTTTCTCGGTTTTGATGTGTGTCGTTACAGAAGTTTTTCACTTATACACTTGTGTTGATCATTTTTAATAGAAATACTCTTTTCTCGTCCAATTGATATATTGAAAATATTTGAATTATTATTCCATGGGCGTATTTTTCATGAATGTTAATGGATTATTCTAGTTTATATGCTAACATTATATATTATCACCATATTCTTGTGTATCTTTATTTTTTAGGACAAGTTGCAGGTATAAAGATTTGAGTTGTGTGCTCAACGGTGGTCTTCATCGAACGTCCAGACGAGGTAGGCTCTTGATCTTGTCCTATTAGAATTTCATTTATATAGCATACTTGATATTAGAGTTGATGTCTATGTGTCATTCTATTTGTTGTGGTTTACCCCATGCCACAGAGAGATTTTCCTCATAGCAAACCTCTTCTTCAAAGCTATGGGAATGAAAATAAATGAGGAAAACTCTTCTTTCTTTTCTTGTGGATTATCATTGGAAACAGAAAAAAAAGTAGCACACATCCTAGAAATCCCTCATATGTCCCTGGATTCTAGCTTCAAATACCTTGGATTCCACCTGAAAGCAAATGGTAATGTAAAAAAAGACCGGCAGTGGCTGGTAGCAAAATTTTAGAAAACAATCAACAATCGGTGCAACATATGGCTCTCAACATAAGGTAGACTAGTTTTGGTAAAATATTTCCTAGAAATATTCCTAGTCTATTGGATCTCTCTCAGCTAGGTCCCCAAAGGAATCCTCAATAAACTTCGACAACTCTCCAACATATTTCTATGGTCTGGCCCCTCCACACACTCTACATTGGTTCTTTATTCTTAGAAAAATATTGCCTCCCCTAAGGAATCAAGAGGATGGGGCCTAAAAACCATCCTTTTATTTTCACAGGCTCTAGCAATGAGAAATTCCTGGAGCATGGTCCAGGGAACTGATGTTTGGCCTTGTAATGTCCCCATTACCAGCAAATCAACAAAATTTTCACTGATACCATATTGTAGCATCCCTAGTCCCAAGTTGGGAAATGCCACATGAAAATTACGACTCTAATACCATTTAATTACATAAAATTATTTGCATATGAACTGAAATGCATTCCTAACATAAATTCACATGCATGAATATAACAGAAAAACCCATAACAAATTCAACTTAATTTAAACATAGAAATAAACAAAATACACAAGAAAACACTTATCTTTTGTAAATAATCATTGACTATGTGCATACCTCGAACGTTCCTCCTAGCCTTAGACTCTGTTACTCAAAAAATATCAAAAGCAAGTCACCCCCGAGCTGGGGATAAAACTCCACTAGGGAAAAGGAATCCTAAGACAAGCTAAGGTTTTTAAACATCTAAAATACTCATATTAAGGTCCCACCTCTAGTATACAGTCTACAATCTCTCATCCCCCACATGTTTGTCCCACCACATGAAGTGTGCCCCTTCTCTTCTCAGGAGTCCTTCGGTTTCCCCACTTCCCTTATGAGGATTCAATAATAGGATAGACAAGAAGTCTCATAGCCCTGTAGTTGTAGCTTGGTACCTTGGGAAAAAAATTCCCAACAATCCTCTCACCTGGAGAGAATGCTCACAAGCCTGACAACCTACTTGTTCAATAGCACATGGGCTTGAAAACCCACCTCTTCATCTCTATTCCTCATGTTACTCATTGGAAACAGATCCAAAGTATAGGTATGGATGGTGATGGAATCTAGGTACGAATGACAAGAGTGAGTGAATAATTAAGGAAGGATTGGTAAGAATGGCAAGAGTGATGGAAAATACATTATTTCCCCACAATATATTTTCATGTGTTTAACTTGACACTTGTCATATTATGAAATATCTTGGTTCTAAAGTCTAATTTAAGGGATATATATTTATCCCTTAAATTAGACTTTAGAAGATATTATTAAAATATTCCCTTGTCTTAAGCCACCTAGGCTTAGCCCCTCTTCCTAGACCCTTAGACCCATTTCCCTTCTAGTGGAGTTTATCCCCCAATACTATTTTGTTTGGTTGGTCTCTAGCAGTGAAGCATTTTATTAATATCTGAGTGTAGGATCATTGGCCTTTTAGCATCCAAACTCTCTAGCCCAATAACCACACAAGCACTCTGGCCTCAAAACATATATACAAAGGCTCTATGGGTATCCCATCTCACCATCATGTATGTACATTTATATTATAATAAGGGTTTGCCCTAGGGGTATTAAACTTCCCTCCCCCTTATTTATGCATGGTCCTTACTGCATTATATACATACATACAATCAAAACCTTCAAAAATATTCAAAAAGATGTGGATACTCTTCTTGCATGGCATCTTCATGCTCCCGAGTTGCATCCACAGGACCGTACCAGGTCCATTGAACCTTTAATATCCCTATGACTCGATTCTGGAGCTACTTGACCTTCTGATCAAATATGCACACCAATTGTACTTAGATGTATCCCTCTTTCTCCATTTAAATCACATTCCAATCAATTACATGATTAGCATTAGGTACATAATTTTTAAGAAAATATGCATGGAATACATTATGAATGCACATGGATGCAAGTAGTGCAATCATGTATGCAATAGGACCAATTCTTTCCAGGATTTCAAATGGCCCACAATAATGTGATGCTAGCTTCGAACAGTTCCTCAAATTCAAGAACTTCTTTTAGCCTTAACTTTCAAGAACACATGGTCACCCACTTTAAACTCTTTATGATTTCTTCCTTTATCAACATAGATTTTCTTTCTATCCTAGGCAACCTTTAAATTATGCTTTATCTTCACCATCTTCTCTTCCATTTCCTTGAGAAATTATGGCCCAACCACTGCTCTATCTATTGGATTGTTCCATCTCACTGGTGTTTTTCACTTTCTTCCATAAAGTGCCTCAAATGGGCTCATATTCAAATATGCATGATACCCATTATTATAAGAAAACTCAACAGAGTGTAGATAATTTTCCCATTTTCATGGTTTATCCATCACATACATCCTCAACATATATTTGATCACATGATTGACCATCTTTGTTTTCCCATTTGACTTTGGATGATAAGATGTGTTGAAGTTCATATTTGTCCCAAATCCTTTGAATAACCCCTTCCAAAAGTTTTATTTGAACTTGGGATCTCTATCAGAGAAAATTATCTAGGGAACATCATTAATCCTAGCAAATATCTCATGTAGATATCTGCAATGTTGGCTACCTTGTGAGTTAATTTCACTCAAATAAAATGGGAATCTTTATAAAGCTTATCCACCACCACCATGATGGAATCATGTTGCTTCACAGTTCTGGGAAACTTGGTGATAAATTCAATTGTCACCACTTCCCATTTCCACCGAGGAATGGGCAATGGTTGTAAAAAACCATTTGGGTGTTTGTGCTCATCCTTGACTTTTTGACATTCCAAGCATATGGATATATAATCAACCACTTCCTTCTTCATACATGGCCAATAATATTGACTCTTGACAACTACAATTGTCTTTGGTAACTTGGGTGCCTAGCATAAGGCACATTATGCATTTCTCTTAGCACCATAATTTTCAACTCTCAAAATTAAGGAATATAAACTCTACCCCTATACATGAGTATTCCATCCTCTCTTAGCTCATAATCTTCAATTTTTTGTTGATTATTTCCTTGTTGTAATTTTCCCTTTATTTCCATGTACTATTGATCTGATTTTGCAGCCTCTAAAATTTTGTCTTTCAAATCTGATTTATACATCCTATGGTTGTAGAATTCATCTCATGCACTCTCCTGCTAAGTGCATCAGCCACTTTGTTCTCCTTACCTTTGATATGATTTATATCAAAGTCATACTCACTGAGAAAGTCCAACCATCTGATTTGCCTAGCATTCAAAGTTGGTTGTCCAAACAAATATTTCAGACCATTATGGTATATCCTCAACTCGTATATTTTTCCCATAATATAATGCCTCGGCATATTTAAGGCATGCACTATAGCTTCCAATTCCAAATCATAAGTGGCATCTTGTCTCTCGTGTTATTTCAACTTCCTTGATTCATAGCATATCACATGTCCATTTTGACTTAGGACTCAACCAAGTCCTTCCTTGTATGCATCAATGCACACAAAGAAATCTTATTTTGGATCATAAATCCTCAAAATTGGTGCACTTGTCCACATGCCCTTCAAGTGTTGAAAACTCTTTTCATAATCAGGGGTCCATTCAAATATCAAACCTTTCTTTTGCAAAGAGATGATTGGATGTGCAATCTTTGACAAAACTTTCAATAAATATTCTATAATACCCTATGAGCCCCACTAAGGATCTCACCTCTGATACATTCTTTGGTACTGGTCATCCATGAATGGCTCTTATCTTTTCTAGATCCACTATTATCCCTTCCTATGATATTATATGGCCCAAATAATGTATCTTCCTCTGGTCAAATGAGCACTCTCTCAACTTTGCATACAATGGATACTCCCTCAATAATTGTAGAACCATCCTCAAGTGTTGTTCATGCTCTTTTTTAGACTTGGAGTAGATAAGTATGTCATCCAAAAAGACAATGACAAATTTATCCAAGTAATTTCTGAAAATTCCATTCATTAAACACATGAAGAAAATCGATGCATTTAACAACCCAAATCGCACCATTCTAAACTCATAATGGTCATACTTTTTTCTGAAGGTTTTCTTGTTGATGTATTCTTCCTTAACTCTCACTTGATGATACCCCGATATGATGTCAATCTTGGTGAACACCTTAGCATCCTTGATTTGATAAAAGAGATCATCTATCCTTGGAAAATAATACTTGGTTTTCACGGTCACCTTATTTAACTTCCTAAAGTCAATGCAGAGCCTCAACATACCATATTTCTTTTCAAAAAATAACGATGGGGCACCCCAAGGTGACACACTTGTGAATATATACCCCTTATTTAGAATCTCTTCAAGTTGCATTTTCAATTCCTTCAGTTCTGGAGTACTCATCCTATAGGGAGCCTTGGATAATGGGGTTTCTCTAGGCATCTGATTGATTGAAAAATCAATATCTTTATTAGGTGGAAACCCGGGTATTTCTCTAAATACATATTCAAAATATTTTAGAACTACATAACCTTCAATATTTGGAACTTTACCCTTGGTTTTATCTTCCATATGATCTACAAATATTTGGCATCCTTTTCTAAATCTCTTCTTCAGCTGCAAGGTTGAAACTTCCATGATAGTTGTTTTCCTCTAGTTCCCTTCCTCATACAAGCAAGTAAATGCCTTATTATAATAGTCTAGGATAGCATGATGTTTTTCCCACCAATCCATACCAATTAGGAAATCATATGAGACCAAAGGTATGATATTCAAATCTTCTCATGTGCTTACCCCATTCATGTCCATATGACATTCTTTAACCATCTCATTAAGTTTTTCTCTTCGCTCCTATAGCTAGTTGCACCAACCAATATTTCCCAAGCTTTCTTCTTGGAAAATGAAATATTTCCACCATATTAGGATCTAGATAATTATGACCATCTCCTAAATCAATTAAAAAATCAATGGGTTGGTCATTAATATTACCTTTCACTTCAATCATGTGGGACTGAAACACAACTTACTTGTTATCCAGGGCTGCGTAGATCCTTGGTACATTTTTTCCCGTGTCCTCCACTATATCAGCCTATTGTACATGGTTAAAATTTCTCACTTTTTAACCTCTATGAGGGAAATCTCTGTACATGTGATATCCCTCACAACCCCAACACTTCATTGGTTTTTTCCTTGGTATTTTCCCCGTTGTTTTTTTCATTCTAGACTCCTTGGAATTTTGTTGACCTTGAGAATTATTTCTGAAGAATGATTTCTTGGGCCCCTTATTCCTCTACTCCATATTTCCTTTCTTCTTGTCTTCCCAAGATTTTTGGAAAGTTGGTCTTCCTCTATTCTAATCATAGAGGAATTTATCTCTCCTTATAGTTTCATCTAGTGTCTTGGGATCATCATATTGTATCTTATCACTAAAAATTGTTGGCAACCCACTCGGGTACGTCCTTTGAATATTAACCTTTCATCCTTGATGAAAGAAACACATTTAAACAACTCTAAGAATATCCTCTCATACTCATCTATGGTCATACTCTCAAGATTGAGTTTGAATAACTCCTTCATTTTTCTATCATAGTAATGCTTGGTTAAGTAATTCTTTGGAAAATACCTCTTGAACTCCCTCCAGGTAATATTCTTCTCATTAATGTGTTGCACTTGCACAAAGTGGTCCCACAACGTTGATGTTTTCCCATTCAAATGATAAATTGAAATTCTCCCCTCTCCCTGCAAGGAATAATTGTGCAATTAAAAGTATTTTCTCATCCCCAAAATCCAAGTCTCTGCATCCTCATCGTTCTTGTGCTCACCATAAAAGGTAGGAGGCTTGATCTTATTAATTTCTCCTTGTAGCTCATCTACCCCATACCTCCTCTTATGTTTTTTAGTAGGGGATGGACTTGAACTATTGTGTGCTCTCCTAGATGAATTCCTTGGTGAGTGATTATTATGTCTATCAACACTTCTTTATTCTGTTATTTTATCATGAGACCTATGGTTCCCTGAATTGCTTGACTTTATCTCCTTATCCATTTTCTTCTCTATTATGTCCAAGATCTATAAAAACTTGATGTTGAAGCCATATTTCTTCTCTTTGGATTTCATAATCATCTCATTATCAGCTTTATAACTTTGGACATCTTTTTGCAAACTCTTTATGGCCTCCACCAAGTTCATGCTTTCTTCTTTTCCTTCTCCATGACCATTTGATTATGTCCCTTCATTACCCATGCTCACATACAACCCCTTGACTTCATCTTCATGGTTGTAAGTTATATGTGCATATTCCATACCTCTAATATCTATGATGATCCTATTCTGATCTATTTTCTCTTAACTCTACAAAATTTTCATGCAATAGGATTTGTTAGACTATAATAAATTTAACAAATCTATTAGTTTATGAACCACTCTACTATTTTTAATACACCAGAAATAGTATTTATGATATCTTGTGAATGTGACTATCTAATTCACATTTATGGGTGTATACTTGGACTCATCTTTCCAAGACCTTTCCAATGATTGATTTCTTTCTCAATTTTGATTTATGAGAAGAAAGTTATGGTTATTTGGCCTTTATCCATTTACTCCTTTTATACACTTTTTATTATAGGTGTAATTTCATCCCTATTCTTGCATCCATACACTACCTCCTTTGGTATTTTTTCAGAATATAAATTGGGTATATCCATGACCCCATTCTGAACAATCAGACCAAGTTTCACCTTAATATGAGCTTCATGTTGCTAGATACAGTTTGTTGAAGTTTAAGGCCAAACTACATTTTTAGCCATGAATGTTACAGGTGCCTTCTACCTCCTCCTATGCATTTTTGTATGCCTAGAATCATAAGTTATCTCCATGGATGTATTATGTGGCTCAATATATTTTTGTATACTTATCTTGTGCCCCAATACGATTCTAGAGAAGGAAGTTATGGCTCTCAGAAGTTGACTGGGTTTCAAAATTTATCTTGCATTGTTTGGTCTGTAACTTCCTCATACTAGCTTCGTTTGATGAAAGGTTTACACCATTAGAAATCTCTCTCCAAGCTATTTTATTCAAGCTGTAAAATCATAGTGTACCTTTGTACACTCCGTTCTCTTGGTTTTTGGGTGGCTAAAAATGTTATTTAGGCCTCTGAAAATGGCCTGCAAAAACACAACTTGAAAAACGTTATAATTTTCTAAGAAAATTAACTAATTTTTGTATAGATGGGAATTGATATGGAATTTTGGGTCCACTTGGAAGCCTAGTATGATGTCATGTCGGCCACTTGGACCTATTATAATTTTCTCTTTGATCTTCTCTCTCTTCCTTATCTCTTTCGCCCTTTAGACGGGCCTTGAAATTTGTTAGAATATTCATATTTTACGACCCCACCTACCCAGTTGGCACTTATCTAAACTTGGATGGGACAAGGGTCCCACCTTGAATATCAAATTCCCACATGGCACCTTTTTATTTTTCACAAGGATGGGCAAGTCTCATCCTACACCTTTTTCCTTGGTGTGCACAAACTTGCATGTTACCCCAGATCCGGCAACTGAGATCGGGCGAAATCAACGGCCACAAGGCCATATCGCACCCCAAAAATGCTCAAATTTTTAACAACCCTTGGGTCACAATGGTGGTTTTCTCATTCCATGTGGCACAATCTAAGTGATGTTGCATGGTATAAGGGCCGAAAGCCAAAACTACTTCACTCGCATGCAATAGTGGTTTATGGTGTCAAATAAACCACCTACGCACATAGTTCCCACGTCACCTACCACTTTACTACCCACTACCACTATAAACTTGCCACCATGGCACTTCATGACACCTTTTCCATGTCACCTCCATGTCATGTTGATGTCATATATAATAAAATACCCAAATTTTTCCAATTTTTGAATTTCTCCAAAATTCCCAAAAATGCATAATTCAAAATTGTTTTCACGACCACCATAGAACTCTAAAATTAAGCTTTATGTGTCGAATTTATGTCATGGGCATGCCAATTTGGCCTCTACGCATGAAATTCAAATCTTCCATGTCAAATTCTCCATGCATTACACTATAGAAATTGGGGCTTTTCCCAATTTCACCCAATTTTTCCATGGCCACATTACAATTCAACCAATTACTCATGAAATTTCCCCAATTTCATTGTAGTAATTTTGACAAACATGTTGTAGACATCCCTTTCAAACATTATGTCGAATAGTTTGCATGCAAGCTCTATAAACTCAACTTTAGTGCTCTTCCTATGGCCCATACAGGATCAGTGTTGAACCTATGGCTTTGATACCACATTGTAATGTCCCCATTACCAGCAAACTGACAAAATTTTCTCTGATACCACATTGTATCATCCCTAGTCCCAAGATAGGAAATTACACACGAAAATTATGACTCTTATATTATTTAATTACATAAAATTATATACATATGAATTGAAATGCATTCCTAACAGCATACATTTACATGCATGAATGTAACAAAAAAAAACCATAACAAATTCAACTTAAATTAAACACATAGTAATAAATAAAATACATAAAAATAAACTTGTCTTTTGTAAATAATCACCAACTACGTGCAGACCTCATACGTTCCTCCCAACTTTAGATTATGTTGCTCATAAATTGTTAGCAACAGATCACCACCAATTTGGGGCTAAAACTCTACAAGGGAAAAGGAATCCTAAGCCAAGATAAGGTTTGTCAAGAGCCAAACTAATCAAATTAAGGTGCAAAGTCTAGTAGATATCCTATAGTCTCTCATTCCCCACATACATGTCCCTCCCCAAGAAGTGTGCCCCTTCTCTTCTCAACAATCCTTCGGCTACACCACTTCCCTTATGGGGCTTCAACAACAGGCTATAAAGGAAGTCTTAGAGCCCTGTAGTTGCAGCTTGGTACCTTGGGAAAAAAATACCCAATAGTCCTCTCACCTGGAGAGAATGCTCATGATCCTAATAACCTGCTTCTTCAATAGAACATGGGCCTAACAACCCGCATCTTCATCTCTATTCCTCAAGTTACTCACTGGAAATAGCTCCAAAGTACAGGTATGGATGGTGATTGCATCCAGGTATGGATGACCAAAGTGAGTGAATAATGATGAAATGATTGGTAAGAATGGAAAGAATGATGGAAAATACATTATTTCCCCACAATATATTTGCATGTCTTTAACTTGACACTTGTCACCTTATGAACTATCTTAGTTCCCATCATCTAGTGAAGTTTATCCACCCATACTCATTTTTTGGTTGGCCTGCAACAGTGATGCATTTTATTAATAATTGAGTGTGATTACATTTTACAAATATAGGCTCACTATCCTTTTAGCATCTAGTCTCTCCAGCCCAATAACCACACAGGCACATTGGCCTCAAAACATATATATAGAGTCTCTCTGTCCCCAAGGTATCCTATCTCACCAATCTATATGTACATTTATATTACAATTGGGGTTCGTCCTAGGGTTATTACAGGCCTCAATTACTTTAGGAAAAGTACTTCCCTAGAGAATCAAGAGAGGATTGGATTAGAAATCGTTCTAAAATATTTCAAAATGCCTCCATGGTATGGAAAGAAACCCTCAAAGATTCCCCCCTTATTAGTAGATACCTAATCTGGAGAATTGGGAATGGTCAGCATTGCCTCATTCGAAGGGACCCCTAGACAGGATGTGCAAACAACCACCTCCTACATGATCCCTTAATTCACTCTCTAGACTCGCATGGTTTCTTCTACTTAAATCAAGTATGGATTGACAGATGGATGGAAGCCCATGAATTGGGCCTGGAGGGAGAAAAATATCAGCACTGGGTAGACTATAAATCATCCCTCAATCATTCCAGGGTCCACTTCTCGAACATGGAAGACACAATCAAATGTTCCCCAAACCTAGTTGGACCTTACAATCCTAAATGGGGATACAAAATCTTGTTGAATCGAGAAGCCCCCCTCCTCTAGTCGGGGGGGATTATTTGGAAACTAAAATGTCCACCAAATTCCAAGATATTCATGTGGCTTCTCCTCCTCAACAATGAACCAACCTAGTATAGATTACAAAGAATGTATTTCACAGGACTGGGCAGATGTAGTCTCTGCAAATATGAAAATGAATCAAATATTCACCTTTTCCTAGAGTTTTCCTATACCAAGGAGGTTTGGAAATATATCAGCACTAATCTAGGACTAGCATGCACCATCTCTGGTACATTAGTTGAAGAAGGACTTCAAAATTGTCTCTCCTTTATGAATTTCATACCTTTCAAATCCCTTCTCCTCATAACCACTTGGGGCATTTGGCTTGCCTGAAACCATGCACTATTTAATGACAAGACCCTCCCTCCCTCCATATATGAAACCAAATCCTTAGCCATACCTTCCTTCAACCCACAATTCCCACACCCTTCCCCTCCCACAATCCCTCACCCCCATTCAAATAGATCATCCATGGGATTTCTTTGATGGTGCAACCCAAGGACATCCCTCCTAGGGAGGAGCAGGGGGTATCATCTTCCTTTTTGAAATGAACATAATATCCTTAAAAAAAATTTAAGGCCTAGCCACAAACAACCACGGTGAATTGATGGAACTCAATCTCATCCTTCTCCTAGAAAAGGAAAAATTAATCACAAACCTTCACATTTATGGAGACTCCAAAATTGTCATAAACTGGAAGAATGGTTCTTCTAGACTCCACAACTACTCTCTCTGGACTATTTTCTATGAGATTCAAAGGCTCAAAAATTATTTATCATTCATTGATTATTCTCATGTCTACATGCATTAGAACCAAAATTCCAATGGAGTCTCCAAAAGTGGATTGGGAATGGATAGGGGAGTATGGAAAATCTGGGAAAAAAATCTCAAACATCGATAGGGAATATCTTCGCAACCCTGGGTTCTAAATTAGGTTATCCTGCATATTCTTCTTATTTTTTACTCTTTTATATAGTCTATAGTCATTTTTTCCCTACAATATTTTTTTTTTTGGATTGACTCATTCATGTCTTTAGAAGTTCTCACATTTATCAGACTATTTGATAGGCAGATCCCTACAAGAAATGAAATATTTTCAGACTTTTTATGTAAAATGGTCTTCAAGGGAGAAGACACTAAAGGAACCCTTCTAGACTATGAAATATTTTTGGAAACTCCATGGCATCCCATTTTTGAAGGGTATAAATTCCTAATGAATTCCACGGGCATCTATATATGTAATTTTTTTTATATGTAATAAAATTACCGGCTTTTTCCCTTTGAAAAAAAATGTGTTAATACAATACAACATAAATTTTCTATAATAAACAATAAATATGAAAATAAAAATATATCAAAACCATATCTTATGCTTGTACTATTTAATGTATTTTCATTACGGTGGTTGTAAATGGTTGTTAACTTTTTGTATCCAACATTATAAAATGAAGAAAAAAAAATTGTCGTTATAGATACCCAGAATAAAATCACACATTCACAATATAAATGTTGAAACAAAGTATTTACATATTAGTATTTGTTTCCATCACCATAATTATATTCCTCACTTGGAATTATAACATTGTTGTTCTCAAAAATATGTTTTGATATCGCATCATGTCTCACTATGAACCACCAATCCCCATCCAACACATCTAGATAAAAAAACACTTGGTTGCAATGTTTTGAGAAAACATGAGGCTCCTTAGTTTCAACTCACATTTTTTTAGGATTAATACATATTAACCCACTATCATGAGTAGGTGCATAGATAACATAAATTCAATCAAATAAATGAATTATAAATAAAATCTAGACTTATTTCAAATGGTGGGGGAGAAGTTGATGAACTTGCAACGATATGGAATGAGGTGGAATCTGAAGAATTGGCCATTTGATATTATAACCTTTTTTCCTTGAATTTGAGCCAAAACCATCATCAATACGCGAATGAATTATTAAAAGAAATTTTGGGAAGGATAGAACAATCTAACTTCAAACAAAATTTCAAATGGATTTTAAAATTTATCGGTGCTCTTAATTAGTTATAGACACATCGGGGCATCTATATAATAGGAATTGATGTGATAAATTATGAAAAGCATTGAAGTGTCACCTCTATTACTGTCTCCGCAAAGAAAAATATCCGCAAAATTTAATTGCGGAGATTTTCATTTCTATTATGTCAATAAAATTGAAATCGATGTGTTTGTAGGTTGATAACACACCAAGGCGCCTAAAATTGTGTAGTGCGTTGATTGTATAGTGAAAAAATACAAACTAAAATTGTAAATGTATAGTTTTTCATCGGTTATTTTATACGTAAAAGCGCACAGGTGCACTAAATTGTATAGCGCACCAAAAAGGTATGTTACAAAAAACCAATGCTCGGGTTTATCATTAATGTG
The DNA here is from genome assembly GCA_010110895.2 of Picea sitchensis. Classification (NCBI taxonomy): domain Eukaryota; kingdom Viridiplantae; phylum Streptophyta; class Pinopsida; order Pinales; family Pinaceae; genus Picea; species Picea sitchensis. The sequence goes on from SNQJ01S0016454.1 coordinate 21,463, forward strand.
CCAAAATATAAAGCGAAAAAGCAAGCGGGAATTTTCTTTTTTGAAATGTATGTGTTTATAAATGTGAACATTATTCATTATTTCATTACTTTCGCAAAATTAATAGGGGATATTTATGCAAGAGAGATTTATTATTGAAGACTTTGGAGTGGGTTGAATTTTTTGAAGAGCCAAATTTGGAAGGGATCATTGTAGGCCACATACAAATCTGTAGGGGAGAAATTTCAAGTATGTGATTTCATTCTATTTATCATCTCAATATTTCTCTATTTGATTCAAACTATTTTCAATGCATTCTCAAAACAAATACAAAGGTTTCATAGTTACCTTCAATATTGGAAGCCCTAGCTCTCTTGTTATTTTTCTTGGTTCCCCTCTCTATATTTCACAAGAGTATTTTCTTTTTTAAAGCTATATATGTTTATAGGGATTTTGTATTTGTATATGGTGCATTTAGTACATGTTACAATGGTACAAATCATTATATTGGATCCCAAACCCTATCGATATCAAGTTTTTTTTTTTTTAACTTTTTGCGGCACGCAGTGTGCACAATACAGTAATGTCGCACCAGTGCACATATTTTTGTCAACAACACTTATTAGTTTAAAATATAAATACTAGTGATTTTAGTATCATATGTTTATGGATTAGGCAGTGTGCAATATGTAGTAATGAGAATTGGTACATATAAGTACGTTGAGCGCACCGGGTCGTATTATTTCATTATACACGCCAACATATTATTTTATAAAACTATTTCATAATTTATATATCTAACGATTCCTGGTTTTTTTTTATAGAAGATGGATGATAGAATTTCAAGGAAAACAACTTATTGCAGTGAGTGTGATGGTGACTCATTCCAACAAGAGAACGAGGCAAGTTCTTTAATTTTTATTAAAAAATTAATTAAATGTTTCAATTATCTATAGTTTTTAATTAATGATTTGTATTCATGGCAGCTCAATCTCACTGATGGATAGAGAAGGAAGGAAACTTGCAATACTAAGATCAGTCATAGTCTGAGCACTTTTTCCCCCCCTCCACTAGTTTTTTTAAATTGAACTTTGATGGTGCTTCAAAAGGGAATCTGGGACCGGTGGGCTTTGGAGCAGTCCTGAGAGATGGTGAGGGGAAATTTCTACATTACACATCAGGCTATTTGGGACTCAACACAAAAAATGTAGCAAATCTCTAGAGACTTCTCAAATGATTCAAGCTAGAAAATGATCATAACATCCACAAGATCATAGTGGAAGGCGATTCCCATATCATCATCTAGCTCATCACCAAAATCATTCACGGATCACACCCTTCGGATGTCTCACCTAAATGGTCACTATCGGGACTGTTGGAAGACTTAAAATCCCTCTTACATCCCCATGTCACTCTCACTCCCTCCCATGTGAAAAGGGATGCTAATAAAAAAATTTATTTCCTAGAAAATGAGGGTGTGGATACTAAAGATGAGTTGATCCTATGGAACTTTCAAACCTCTCCATAGACCAGGCTACTAGACCATTGTCTGAACTTATCCAAAAAATATTATCCAGTCCTGGATGGGGTTCCATGTAGCGAAAGGAGGCCATGCATCCCTCCCATGACTCCAGCCATATATATGGCCAGTCGTCACCCCTCACCTCAGTATTGAATCGAGGGTGACCTTAATTACTTGCAAAGGAAGGGAGTACATCTCCCTCGAGTCTGGTTAATGGAGGACTTGAGGATTAATGGTAGGAGTAAGGTGAGTACAGTGGTCATGTCCACCCTAGGGATATCTCTCCTACCTAGCCCTGTTGGAATTATTTCTTCTTCGAGCTATGTCACCTTGTTCGCTCTGAGAATTGGATTATTGTGTAGTGGGTTCTCCTGGCATTATTCCAGTGGAGTCTTTGGCCCCCTGGCTCATCCATGCTAAGAGAGAGAGGTAAACCGAGATGGGGACCAACCAGGTACAGCTACGTTGCCCGACAGAGACGTCTGCAACAACTGGAATGGGCCCTGTCCATAGCCAGAACTCAACACATTGTGAGGTCGTGAACTCCACTGATGTCCTACATCGAGGAGGAATATCCAGAGAAACCTATCCAGTTTCCATCGGAATCCCTCCTCTACATGTTCCTAGATAATTTCTTATTCTCCAGCACCAGCAAAGCTAACTCAGGTACCCAGGTGGCCATGGAAGGCGCCACATGTGTAGTCGAGGAGTAATTCCTCGAAGAACTCCTCCACATGGCTCTAGGTGCTTCCCTCCAGGACAACACCAATGAAGTTGATGCAGGAGATGAAGTGATCAAGGATGGAGACACCAACACCATGTAGGAGAACCTCCCTATCTTGGCGCCTCCGTCGCTAAATGAAATTCTAGAACTTGACCCAGCTCCCCCTAGTCTCTTTAGCCCGGAGCAGCCGGAGCTCATTTTCGATCTCAGAAGCCACATGGTGGACCAACTTCATCGGGACACCCTCAATAGAAAGTGGATTGAAATGCTCTTCGACACATTCTCGAATGCACCGACCAAGCAGTGTTTCCCGACCTATGTGTTGCCCTTCGTGCTACATCCCGGTGACGACACTCTCCCTGGAGCTTAAGACAATAGATCCCCTGGTGCCAATGATTATATGATGGTTACTCTGTACTGGTACTCTGCCTATTTCCTGTCTAGTTTTATGTACT
>SNQJ01S0016454.1:24192-55136 GCA_010110895.2 Picea sitchensis
ACATCCCGGTGACGACACTCTCCCTGGAGCTTCAGACAATAGATCCCCTGGTGCCAATGATTATATGATGGTTACTCTGTACTGGTACTCTGCCTATTTCCTGTCTAGTTTTATGTACTGGGACTCTGCATAATTCCTTCCTAGTTTTTGTTTTTCAGTTGTTAGTTTGTTCTAGATTGCAAAAACATATATGTCAGGACAAACATCTGCCACCTGCTCTAATTTCCAATTGGCAGGGCAAGTGGCAGATGTCTTTTTTTTAGAAAGTATAAAAGGAAGCCACCTGTTCCGATTTCCACTAGTTTGGTGGAATAGGTGACAGGCTAATGACATGTTTCTTTTTGTATAATGACAACACAGTAATAGGATTTACCTCTTTTTTATTTACAGAAAAAAAAATTATTGATGTGTATTGGTTAATGTGTGTCATACAGAGAAAAAACTTGAAGAAACTTGAAAGATGGTTCACAATCTGAGTGACAAAGAGTGTTAATGATTTATGGAAATGTTTCAAACAAAGCAATTAGGTGGATCAAAAGGTAATCAACATGAATTTTTTCATTGAATTTTTACTAAAAATGAATTTCTTAGCATTAATCTCTAACAAGTTTTAAACACTCGATTTCACTTTTTTTAATGTTATGCAAGCACTACTAGCAAGGGAATGGAATGTTGTTCTAAGAAGACAAAAATTATGAAGGATGTAAAGGATGATGACAGATTGGTCATCAATTTCAACTGGAGTGGTGCTTGAATTTAATGAGAGTGGCAAATTGTTTTACAAAACTTTGAAGGATATAGTGCAAAGAAGTATAGACGTAATTTCCACTTACAATACAAAAATCAATCCAATGACTCCAAGAATCAGGTTATACATAAACTACGTGAAGCATTTTCAAAGCAATGGTCAATGAGACCCATGATACTTGCAATAGCAAAAACTTACAATAACAAAAAAGAATCATTTAAAAGGTATTATTACTAAAGATGTTTTTCTATAATATACTCTAAAAACTACCAAATTATTTTTTTTTTGTTATATTTACTTTCATGTCCATTTAAAAAATAAAATTAGTATGCCTTTTCATTTTTCAGGAAGATTATGAAAATTCCAAGCGACAAATGAGGGGAAAGCCAATACATGCCGGTAGAAATGTCCAAAAAAGTGTACAAGGAGATTTTAAAATAAATGAACATAATTGCATCACAGGAAGAGGCATCCCAACAAAAGCATGCATCTAAGGTATGTAATCATTCATTTATTCTTTTATGTACATCGAATTTAATTATCATATGAAATACTAATTTTCAATTTCTTTGTTGCAGAACAGAATAAAAATCAATCCACTACTTTATACTTTTTAAGAAAAATTCCAGATCGCTTCCCTGTTGTACTCTCGGGAGGCATGAGTGAAGATGAGCTTATTGAAGTGGCGTTGAAGTAATATGATTCGGTCCATCCAGGCTAGGAGTGTGATTTATTTGATCTTTTTGTTGTGGTTCAACCAATCTATGATAACTCTAGAGTCGTTGATCAATTGAAGGTGTTCAATGTTTAGTCTTCTGGCCAAGTGAAGAGTAGCCCAGGCACCCAATAGCTATGCCCTTGTGTTGGTGCTCGATCCACAACAGAAATTTGATCTGTAAAGGGAGTTTTTATTTGTTCTTATCAGTCCACCTGCACCACTCAATGTTCCACTTTGTTGAGCTACACCATCAAACCACCCCGTAGTTGTATCCTCTGAGATGAGAGGGCTAATTAATGTATTTTTTTCCCCAATGGTTGGGTGTATGTATTTCCAATTTTGGTACAAGCCAAGAGTTTTATATGCAACATTGTTAACAGTGGGGGGTTTGTTGTCGAAAATATTATTGTTTCTGGCCAGCCATATAAACCAATTGACCATTGTGGGAAGTAGTTTGTAGCTGCGCTCGTTGTATATCCAATGGGCAAGGTAGAAAGAAAAGGAGGTCCCATTATAGGCAGTGGTTATGTGATGGTCAAGTGAAATATTTTCCTAGACTTGGCGAGTGAAGTGGCACTGTGTAAAGAGATGTTGAACCGTTTCTTCATCCCTGTAGCATAGTTGGAAGATGTTGGGGCCAGTCCATCCTTTCCTTTGGAGGTTATCCCAGGTGGGGATTTTTTTTTCGTCAGCTAACCAAGTAAAGAGTTTTATCTTTAGTGGTAGTTTCCAAGTATAGAAATGCTTGTGTCATATAGTAATGTTGCTATGCTAGACTATATTAGTGATAGCAGAGTATACATTTTTTATGGTGATGAGGATCGAATTGTCTCTGCCTGCCCACAGGAAATGATCCTCCACATCAAGTAGATATATGCATGCTCGAGTAATATTCAGGAAAAATCTATCCCACTCCATAGCTAGCTCGAATGATAGCTCCAATTCATGGCCAGTTTTTCAGTCGACTGACAAGATCCCGTGGTCATTGTTAAGCGCAACTTGGAAAAGAAAATAAGTGTTTTTTGTATTTAGTTGTGAGATTAATTGAGGAGATAGGAACGATGCATGGTCAAGTCTTGTAATACAATCCTTACCAATTACAATTGAATGGCCAGAGCATGTCTTCTAGCAAAGCCAATTTTGGATCCAGAGTGTCTATTTCACTAAGTTTCTCCATATCTGAGATGCATCCCTTGCATGAGTGGAACATGTGTGGAGCCAATATGCAACGAAGGAGTATGGAAAGTATTTATATTTAATAACAAAGCTCCAGATGTCATTTGTGGTCAAAACACACCAGAGGGAGTTGGCAGCCAGAGCTTTGTTGAATTTAAAAATATTTCTAATTCCCAATCCACCCTTGTTTTTTGGTTTTACTAGTGTTTCCCAGTTGCAAAGGTGAATCTTGTGTTGGTCCATGCGTCCTGACTAGAGAAATTTAAAGGTGATTTTTTTAAGCTTATCCAGGACCGATGTGGGTATAGCTGCAAGTGTCATCCAATAAACTAGTTGTCCTTCGAGGGAAGCTTTAATGAGTGTGCATCAGCCTCCAATGGAGAGCCATCTATTACACCAATGTCCTACTTTTTTTTCCACCTTTGAAATGATCCAGTCCCAGTCTGAATTCTCGTAGTGTTATGCTTTGATGAAATAGCAAAGGTAATGGAAGCCTTGTGAATAGTGGATGAAGGTATGTGGAAATATGCCCTTCAATTGATCCAAATCCTAATCTTGTATATTGGCGTAATGGAACATCGATTTCTTGAAGAGTCCATCAATTTCCCTCCATTCAAGTGGATTGTCATTTTTCATTATGAGAACGTCATCGGTGAAGAGGAGGTGTAGGATTTTGACCATCCTAGAGACCTTGATCCCTGTAATTCTGCCTTCTGCATGGATTTTTTTGAGGAGGAGACTTAATCCTTCCCTGACCAACATGCAAATGAGCGGTGAAAGACGGCATCCCTTTCGTAGACCTCTTCCACTGTGGAAGGAGGAAGGTTCTCCATTTACGAACACATCAAATGTTGCACTTGTTATGTAGCTCATAATACAATTTAAAGTAATTTGGTTGAAACCCATCTATGTTAAAATAAGTCTGAGAAAGTCCCAGTCTATGCAGTCGAAAGATTTTTTAAGATCTATCTTGAGGATGAGGGAACGAAAATTTTTATGACTAATGTTGTGCAAGCATTCTTGTGAAGTTCCAATAACATCAATAATTTGTCAGCCCTTTAAAAAACCTAGTTTTTCACCTGACAGTGAACGAGAGAGGATGGGTTTGATTCTATTGGTGATGATTTTTTATAAAAGCTTGTAGAAAAGATTGCAAAGTGCAATCGGTGTATAATCACCAAAAGTAGTCGGGTGGTTTTATTTCGGGATAAGTGTCAAGAAAGTAGATTTAAGTTCCCTAGAGATCTTACCATGGAGTCTGGAATCTTCTACTAGCTCTAGAAGCTCTGTCCCCACCAGATCGAAGAAATGTAAGTAGAACACTACGGTCCAGCCATCTGGGCCCGGGATTTTATCTTTTGAGAAGGATTTTAGAACAGCCAGTACCTCCTACAATGTGCAGGGGCTGTCCAAGTTCATGGAATCCTCTTTTGTGACTGAGCGAGGATAGATTTGATCCACCGTAACATGAGCTTGTAGATGCGCTTGTGGTCTTGCCTCATAGAAAGATTTTTAAAATCTAGAATTTGTTGTCTTGATCGCATGATGTCTGCTATGTTTTGTACCTGTATCATCAATAATATCCCAGATATGTTTTTTGTTTCTGGATTAGGTAGCAAAACGATGACAAAAAAAWTTGTTGAGGTCTCCACATTTTATCCAATTAACTCTACTTCGTTACCTCCAAAGAGCTTCATCTGCCAGCAGACTCTTATTTCTTTCAAATTCAARTTGTTTTGATAGTTTACACGTGTCCCCTGCATGCCCATCTAGTGAATCRATTTGGTGTAGTTCTTTGAGTTTTAGCTCCATCTCATATAAATTTTGTAGCGTGAGTATTCTATGCTTCGTGGCCCATATTTTTATGTAGAATTTTAGGTGTTTCATTTTCCAAATGAATCATTGTTGAATACCCATTTCTTGYTGGAAAATAAGGTATTTCCAAATGGAGTTGACAATTGCTATGAAATATTCTTCAAAGAKCCAACAAGAATTCAATTTAAAGGGATAGGAAATCTGCACCACAGGTGAGCCGAATTGTAGTAAGATTGGGGCGTGGTCTGACAGATATGGTGTGTCCACCCAAGATCTGATCATGTCGTCAGGTGTAGAAATACTTTCATAGATAATGAAACGATCTATTCATTTAGTAATGGAATCCAATCCCTCTCTGCCATTGCGCCAAGTCGGTGTCAAGACATCCGGGGGGAAGTCAACCAAACCATGAATTTGGAAAAGTGAGATGAAAAATTCATCCAAGGGATCTTAGGTGATGAAGGCTCCCCAAATTCATTAAAGATTGTGGTGAAATTCAAATCCTCAGCAATGATTAAATTCGTGAGATCGAGTAGACCGCGGGACTCCACTTTATCCCAAAAAAAAAATATGTTTTGGCAGGGTCCATAGGAATTGAGTAAGTTGATCTGTAGATTATTCCATCGACAGAATCCAGTTAGTAAAATGATACCACATCTCATAAAGGGATTTTTGTCAAATTTTGAAGGGTCTGAAGTAGCAGCTAAACCCCCAGAATTTCCCAGCGAGTTTACAAAGCAAGTGTGCCAGTCAGGTCAAAATTTATTTAGAAGTGATATGGCTTTATGTCCATCAACCAAGGTTTTATGGATGAAAATAATGTATGGAGAGGTCCGACAGAGAATTATTCTTAAAACGAAGGATTTAAGGGGGCCCCCACCCCTATGATATTGAGGGAGGGAAAGATAATTATTTGGTTCTCGCTAGGGATTTCATGCATGTAAGTGCCCCAATGTCAATGTGTTGTGTTTGTGTAGAAGTAGAAATGGATAAAGAAGTCCCCTCTTTGCGGCGAGCACTTCTGGTTTTGATTGGGGAGTGTTCATAGTCAATCCCTCTTGAACAGGTGTGTGCTTTTCCCTGGTCCAGAATTGGAGTTATCCTATGTCCTGGGTTCCCTTCCTCGAAATGTGTCAAGTGGACCGACTTCCCTAGATAAATTGGTATGGGGGAAGGAGTGTGAACTTATTTGTAAGACGGTAGGAGTGTATCCAACACATCGCTGAGTTTATTGTCCCCTGGTTGAGTTTCACTAGTACCCGACAGAAAGTGTAACACCCCTATTCATGAGGCATGGAGTCATGGCTCATTGACTCCAAAGGCATAGAGGGAAAAATGTCGGGGGGAGTAACCCATGGGGTAGAGGCCTAGGGATGGGCAGTAGTCAGAGGATCAATAGAGTGTGAGGTCGAGGAGGAGGGTAAGGGTAAGGAAAGTGCAGCAGGAGAGCTAATCAGTTGGGCGTAGTCTGTAGAAGGAGTGAGGGGGGAGGAGTTCAATTGATATTTCAGGGGGCCATCAAGTAAGAAGGTGGAGGAGTGTAAAGGAGGAGCACCCGAAGCTAGTATAGTTTGAGCCATATCAGGCCGAGGAGAAGAAGCACCTGAAACCCAAGATGGGGCAGTGTCCAAAAGGTATATTTCCCAGGATGAAAGAGAGTAGAAAAGAGAGGGGAAGATGGACTTGATATTACCGGTGACCGAGTCTGAGGCAGTTGATTCTCCAAAGTCTAGAAGGACGGAAAGGAAGGATGAGTATTCACATTTGGAGAGTCCATATTGGTGGAGAGTTCGAGCATTGTATCCTCGGATTGATCCTCATTGAATAAACCCAAGAAGACGTTTCTAACATGGCATGTTTTCTTGCAGAGAGTGAACTTGAAGGGGATGCCTAGGTAGTCCAAACTCTGTCAAAAGATTTTTCCTCTCCAGTCAATGTCAATACTTTCGAGCAGACCATCGTCTATATCTATCTCCGCCGTGATTCTATCCACCTTCTTTTCCAAGCCTGTGAGTGATTGTAGGTCCACGCAGATGTAGCGGCCAAGAGTGTTACCTATGGCCTTGAGAAATTTCTGGTTCCATAGGTGTAGGGGCAGTCCAGGGAGGAGGACACATAAATGCCTCATGAGAAAATAGTCTTGCGTGGGGTCGAAGTTGATCTACTAACATTTAAGCATGAGGCTATTGCCTTCCAAAGTCCAAATCTTCTCTAGTATATATGTGGAGTCCTCTGGTGTTTTGAACCTAAAGTAGAGCCATCCTTGTGTCAGGTGAGTGATCTCTGGGACATAGCCCAGGAGTGGCCTCCAAGTTGTATGCACCCACTCAGTTAGATCAGATCGGTAGATATGTTTATAAGAGATTATTCCCACTAAAGAGCAGAGACTTAAGGAGACTGAGTCTTCTAGTCCGATATCAATGTCGAGGACCATTTTTCTCTTTGATTTTTTTGAACACCAGGGTCTGAGTTGTTTTTTATTGTTGCCACTATGGGTAACTCCAGTCGATCATTTATGTTGGTGCAATTCTATAGGTCTCAACTGAACCGTGTTTTTTTTTTCCCACAAAGGGTGGAAATAACAGGTGGATCAGTCGATGAAGGGAAAATAAGAGCAAGGGGGAAGTTGGCTATGGAGAGTGTTTGAGTGAAATTCGAGGAGGGTGGCTGGCAGGGCGAGGAAACCGTGACTAGTGGGTGAGTGTAGTGCTCAGACTATGTATAAATTAGAAGAGGGTAGGGGGGTGGGACCAGTGAGAAAGTTGGAGGAAGGGAAGAGGGAAGCTGTTGTGAAGTCCCAAACTGATGGCAGTAAGTGTGCACAAGCCTGGAAATCTCATCCGTAGAGGTGAAGAGGCCCTCATTATTCCAGAGGGCCTCATCAGTTGCACCCATTAGTGCGTTGACATCCCTCTCCATCAGTGTGAATGTCGATATCGAATAGTTCCCCCCTTATCGTGTTGCAATGTGTGCCAAATTAAAAAGGTTATGTAGTGTAAGTATAAGGTCAGTAGCCAGTCCAAAGGAGTGAAACGGAGCTAAGGAGTGGTGTGATATGGGTGGAGAGTTATGGCGGGTGAATGACAGAGGGAGGGAGGTGTCTAGTATGGTAGGGCCATGATTTGCAAAGCCCCTTGAGTGGTAGCTATGTTTTAGGGGAGCAATTCTTGTTTAGTGTCGAGTCATTCATGGTCCCCAAGGTAGTTGCAGGTTCCGTGAACCATCACCTTTGTTGGTCATGATATTCTGGAGTCACACTTGTGGCATTGGAACCTATTACCAATAAGTGTAACAATTGCATATTGGTTTCATTTTGATCATTTTGTACCTTTATTTTATCCCATTTTGCATGACAATGGGTCTCTTATTCATATATAACAAAATGGGTTTATGATTTTATTGTATCGGAAAATGTTGTAAAATGTTGCATTATTGATTAATTAATATATGAATGATTTACATTATTACAAATAATAGAGGTTCAATTCATTGGATAAATCATTAATGCAATCATTATATCAAAAAACAATAACAAAAATATAAAAAAAAATATTACTATAAAAAAATATTTGATTTTGAGTAGTACAAGCACAAGTGCGACTAACTATAAGAGCATAGGTGTGTAATATTTATATGAGCACCATTGTTTCATATAACATAAAATATGGAACCGGTGCATAATAATCTTAAGAGCATTGGTGCTTTTTGATTGTGTGTGCACTGGTGGATGTTACTTAAGAATGCACCAGTGTGTGTTTCTTAAGAATGCATCGGTGCATGCTACTTAAAAATGCATCGCTTCTTTGTTTTACCAATATAAGTACCAAAAATGGAACCTCCGCTACAACCTCCACCGACCCAAAAAAATTAGTTATATGGTACATCCATTAAAACCTCTTCTAAAACCTTCGCTTGGAATAGCAGAGGTTTTTTTGAAAAAATTTCCAAATCTTGTAACACTAAAAACCTTTGCTACAAGGTGTTTTCCTTGTAGTGTGAATGGATCCAATATTCCTTCTCCTGGGAAGGCATGAAGAATGGAATCCACACTTTTTTTTTGAATGTGATATTTTCCAATGACATAATGGAGAAACAACGAAACCTCTAGGTGCACTACAACCTTTACCTATTTTTCATGTTGTATGGATAGAAATTTATATTGAATTCATTGTGGGGTTACCCAAATCTAGCAATAAATATTTCATCATGGTTGTGGTTGATCACCTTTCCAAATATGCTATTTGCGACCTCCAACGTCCATTTAAAGATTACACAGTCGCTCAAGTATTCATGGATAACATATTCAAACTACATGGTATGCCACAATCTATTGTCACAGACTATGATCCCACTTTCACTAGCAACTTCTGGAAATATTTTTACAAGATCCAAGGCACTCAATTGCATCTTATCACTACCTATCACCCATAGACTAATGGTTAAACTAAAGTTGCCAACAAGTGTTTGGAATCATATTTGAGGTGCTTTAGTTATGAATGATAGTCCCAATGGGTTTAGTGGTTACCCCTAGCAGAATGGTGGTATAGTACAACTTATCATGGTGTCACTCACATGACCCCCTTTGAGGTGGTCTATGGCCAAAATCCCCCATCAATTTTATCTTACTTACTAGGTGTCTCTAAGGTACAAGAGGTCGAAAAAACCCTTACATCTTGAGTTGACATTCTTCACACTCTAAAAAATAATCTATTCATGGCTTGGAATTGAATGAAGCAATAGGTTGATCAGTGTCGCTTTGAATGCATTTTTGAAGAAGGGAGTTATATATTCCTTTGTCTACAACCATATAAGCAGACCTCCCTCAAATAATACCACCAAAAGAAGCTTGTTCCAAATTTTTATGGCCTTTATAATATCCTCAAGTTTATTGGTCCAGTGGCTTACAAATTACAACTTCCAACTCACTCTAAGATCCATCAGATATTTCATGTCTCATGCTTAAAGAAAGTCAATGGATCCAATTATTGTGTTCAAAATAGTCTTCCTAAATTGGATGAAGAAGGTTCCATTTGGTTGTAGTTTAAGGTCATCCTTGAAGAAAGAGATTGTTGTCTTCGACGGTGCATTATTCATGAATTTTAAATACAATGGAAGGATACACAGCCAAAGGATACTACATGGGAACTAACAACAAATCTGTAGCACTCCCCACATATCCAACCTTGATTACAAGGCTAATTTTTAAGAGTGGGGAAGGAGGGGGGCATGTTAGGGTCCTAACTTCCCTAACCCCCTAACTAGATAGATTACTATGTATTTCTATTTATGGAGGCCATCACTAGTAAATAAGGCATGTGTAGTAAGGTGACCACAATTATTGTAAGAAGGCTTACTAGAAGGTTTCACCTACTATAAATTTCCTTCTATAAAATGTTCTCAGGGGAAAAAAAAGTATTATGTAAACATGTAGAATAATTGTAAAAGATGTCTTGGAAATAATTTTCAATTTGAGCTCTACTCTATCGGAGGTTTCCCCCTCAAAGGTAAGAGGCAAGTGAACATTTCTTCCATATCAATAAAAGTATAATATTCAAGTTCATATTGTGTCATTCCAGTTCATATTGTGTCATATTCTCATAGGTGTCATTCAAGAGTTGCAACTTGAGTTGCAATCCAAGGATGAGAGGGAAAGTTCCATAATGATGAAGGAGTAGAGAAGAATGAAGAGTATACCATTGAAAGGAGACCATACTCTACTACAAATTCACAAACCATGATTGAGGCAAGCATCGTAAGTGACTCACCTTGTTCTCCTTCTTCCCATAAATATGTAGATTCTTATTTTAGTGAATTTGAGAAGAATACTCAGGGTATAGGCTTTAAATTTCTAACTAATATGGGATTTGATGGAAAAGGCCTTGGCATCAATGGTCAAGGAATGATGAATCCCATATAGGTTGAGGAAATACTTTGTTGTGTATGTTTTGGATATGTTAGTGGAAATGGAGAAGTTGGAGAATGCTCCAAGACAATTGAAGCAAGAGAAGATTCAATATAAGAGTATGGTGTCTCGCTTGCGTGCATCCTTCCTAACGTTGGAGGGTTGATGACCAACGGTTCATCCATATTTGACCAAAAAATACCCAAGGCATTGGCATATCAATCCTCAGTCTAGGACTAAGGAAGGTATCACCCAAGACACCATGAGAATCACAGAGACCATTTGGTCTTGTGTTGGAGATGAAGGGATAAAATACACTAGGAAGACATTCGGGCTAATATTCACACATTTCATTACACTTCATTATGATATTAACAACATGCAACATTACCATATTGATTTGGATTTATGAGAGGAGTGAAAGGAATAACAAATTGAATACAATAACACACAGATATGGAGAACAACAATAGATATCCAGTGAACAATAACTTCTATTGAATAAATAAAATAGGTTGAAACTGTAAAACTGCAGAACTAGAAACAACTTGCTTGAATGGTGGTAGTTATCCCTGAGAAGATATGTGTCTTGATACGCGCATATGTCTGAGAAAAATGATTACAATGAGGCTTTAGAGGCCTTTTTAACATTACTCATGAATGCCAAAACCCTATACATCCAAAAACCTAACCCTAGGAGGTGAAACGCCAAAAGTTATGTGGACCCCTAAGGGTAAGTTGGTACCTCAACTTCTTGGGGTCGTAAATTTTGCATATGACCTTTGTTTTAGGTGCGTGATATCCCGTTGTAAAGGTATTTTCGATAAATACACATTATGTCATCAAACTCTGATTCTATCTACAGTTTGACTATGGAAATCCAAAAAAAACATTGGTTAGGGGCACAAAACGGCCCTGGAAGTACAAAAAGATGTTTTGACATGAAAACTTCCAAAATAAGCCAGTTGTATTAGATGGGTGGCCACCAATCTCCACCTGGAAGATGTGTAGGGATTAAAACATCCCCAAAAGTGTATAACCCATAATTACAAATAAGTACAGAAGAAAGTGTTGAACTAAAAACTGTCAAGAGGAGCCAGTTGGAATAGGTGGGTGGCCACCAATGTCCACCTGGATCAGTCCCCCCCCCTTAGGAAGCAATGGTCTCCATTTATTTTAGTGCCCCCATCAAGTGAGGAAAATCTTGTTGAATTTGGCCCCGAGTGAGCCACTTGCCTTGGTGTAGGAGTTGCCCTGCCTTGACAACCCGATAAAGATGGATCCTATGCTGGTGAGTTCCCTTGACCTGTGTGTCCACTATCTAATCAGTGGATGCATTTTCCATGCAGTCAGGGTTGAGAATTTTGGGTTTAAATTGTTATGTGATCTCTGAGGTGTCCAATAATGGTGGAAAATATGGCCGAAGGAGGTCCACATTGAACATAGGGTGCAAGCCAAGGAAGGGTGGAGTGTTGAGATCAAAATCATTGCTACCCACGACCTTGGAGATAGTGTAAGGCCCATAGTGAAGTGGGTGGAGCTTCTGATGGGGCCATGTAAGGCACTCTTTCTGCAAATGTAACCAGAATTTGTCTCCCACTTGAAACTGGTGCGGTACCCGATGTTGATCATGGAATTGCTTGTATTTAGCATTGGATTTCTGCAAAATCTCATGGACATGTTGGCGGATGTGTTGAATATTCTTAATGAATATGGAAGATTTTTCAGCCTCAGACTGAACATGGGAATATTATGCTTGTGTGGTTGCAAGAGTTAGTTCAACATCAATGGGACCCAAGGGTTGGAATCCCAACCCTACCTGAAATGGGCTATGGCTGGTGGAGCTATGGAGAGCCTTGTTGTAGTTGTGTTGAACATAGGGAATACTCTCATGTCATCTACAAGGATGCTTAGAGTTGTACATGTGCAAGATGTGCACAATCATTCGATTGACGACCTATGTCTGGCCATCGGTTTGGGGGTGGAAAGTAGTGGATTTAGTGAGCTTGGTGTCCAAAAATCACCAGAGACTCGACCAAAATGTGTTGAGGAACCTATTGTCCCGATATGAGGTGATGGTCTGTGGTATCCCAAAATGGACCCACACCCATTCGAAGAAGAGCTTGGCATTCTCTGCCATTGTGGTGCTCTTCTTGTAGGTTGTGATAATGGCCATCTTCGAAAACTGATCAACCACCACAATTACATAATCATTGGCGTTCTTGGTGGATGGAAAGCCAAACATGTAATCCATCAAGATGGATTCCCAAGGCCTCTCGGGATTAGGAAGAGGGGTGTATAAGCCTTACTTCTTAATGGTTGGCTTGGAAATGGTGCAGGCAATGCAAGATCCGATATACTTGCTGACATATTGTCGAAGTTTTGGAAAATAAAAAAATGTATGTAGAATAGCCACAGTTTTCTCCATGCCAAAATCTCCTTCCATCAGACTGTAGTGAGCCTCCCAAATCATCTTTGCACGCTCGCTTGTGGGAACACAGATGTGTCCTAGACGTCATAAAAGTCCATCTTGGATGTGAAAATCGGTGACATTTTCTCTTGTACCCAAGAGTTGATAGGTGGTGGTGAAGTCAGGGTCATGTTGATAAATTTGGGGCCACTCAGATGCCTCATACCCATAGGAATGGAGCACTGTGGTGAGTGTAGCAACGGGAGGGCGACTGAGGGAGTCAGCAACATGATTTGTGCTCCCTATTTTATACTTGATGTTGAGATGGAACTATTGTAGGTATGTGGACCACTTTTGATGGAGTTTGTTCTGCAACTTCCCTTGTCTATGTATGAATTGCAGATGCTTGTGATCAGTGTGGATGATTGTCTCCTTTCCCAGAATGTAATGTTTCCATTGATGGTAGGCTTTCACAATGGAATACATTTATTTGTCATAGGTGTGGTATTTTCGAACAGTATTTGAGACTGTCTCACTATGGTATGCTACTCGATGACCATGCTAAGTGAGAACTAAGTCGATAACGTAGTCGGAGGCATCAGTCTCAATATCGAATGGTTGTTGCAGATCAGGTAAGGAGAGTATTGGAGTTGAGCACAAGTGATGCTTTATATCATCAAATGCTTGTTATTGTGCCTTCCCCCATGTGAAATTTTCCTTTCCACATCCCTTGGCTACTTGGTTGAGGGCCCACGCAATATGGGAGAATCCCAACATGAACCTTCGGTATAATTTGGAAAGTCGCAAGAAGCTATGAAGCTCGGTTAGTGTGGTCGGGGCTATCTAGTCACGAATGACTTGGATATTATTTGGATCCATGTGTACCCCATGCTCATCAACAATGTAGCCCAAGTATTGGACCTTGTTCATGCCAAAGGAGCATTTTTCCAAGTTGGCATATAGCTTGTGATGTCGCAGAGTGCCCAAAACCTGTTGAATATGTTGCATGTGATCCTCCCAAGTTCTGTTGAAGATGAGGAAGTCATCCAGATATACCACCACAAAAGAGTTGGTGAAGGGTCTCAATACATCATCCATCAATCTCATGAAAGTTGTTGGTGAATTTTTTAAGACAAAGGGCATGACTAGCCATTCGAAGATACCTTATTTAGATTTGAAAGTTGTCTTCCATACATCAGTTGGTTCGATGGGAACCTAGTGGTAGCCAGAGTTTAGGTAAATCTTGTTGAAGAAATTTTCCCACTTGATTTGGTCAAGAAGGTCATCAATTTGGGGAATTGGGTACCTATTCCTTATTTTGATTTTGTTTAATGCTCTGTAATCAATGAAATGCCGCCAGGTCCCATATTTCTTTTGCACTAGCACAATCGGGCTTTGGAAAGGGGAGGATTTGGGCCGGATGTTCCCATTTTGAAGCAACTCTTGTATTTGGCACTTGATCTCATCATTTTCCATCAGTGAGTGGCGATAGACTGGTCCATTAGGAAGTGGGGCACCAAGGGTCTAATCAATTGGATGCTTGACTTGGAAGTGCATCGACACCCTGGTGGGTGAGGAGAAGATGTCTTTGTACTCTTCCACGATCCTGTCCACTTGATTCTATTGCAAAGAGAGGCTTTGTGTATTGGTCATGGATATGGAGGTTACCTTATTCTTACTACAATCACGGATAAAAAATAAGATGAACTTCCTAGTCTTTGAAATGACTTTACTACATTTCTTAGCAGAGATTAAAGAAATAGCGGTAGGTGGAGCTACCTCTGGTATCCTGTACAATTGTCTACCCAAAGTAATAATAACACTACGGGGTCTAGACTCATACATAGCATGTCGCTTACACAAATATGGCTGACCTAAAATAACATCACAAAATTCAAGGGGAGAAATATCACACAATACCTCATCTTTGAAGGGCTTGATACTGTAGGGAAGACGACATTGTTGGTTGATGCGGAGATCTCGTCCTTGGCGAAGCCAGTCGATGGTGTAGGGTTGTAGGTGCGATTTTATCAGTAGGTACAACCGCTTGATGACCTCTACTAAAATCAGGTTCTTCTGACTACCTCTATCGACAAGTAAATGTAGCGGGCTTCCCTTTACCCACATCTATGAGTGAAAGAGTCATTCCCCTTCCTCTGATTCTTCTAGTTCACTTGGTTGGACTTTGGTGGTAGCGATAGTGGCACTGGGTTTGGCATCGTTGATCTGCTTCCCACTTTTTGGATTTGATTCAAAGTCAGAATCTGCCTCCGACTTGGAAGCTTTTAGCTCAGCCACTAGTGACTGCTTGGAGAGACATTATTCAGTGTTGTGCCAAGGGATTTTATGGCATTCACACCATTTTCTCGTGTCCTTCTTCGACTTCTCATTACCCTCATTGGGTTGCGACTTGGAATGGTTTTCCTAAGGGTGGCCATATTTTCTTCGTCCCTTTATTTGTGGGTTGGGGTTGCCTTTTCCCTGCTTTAGCTATGAGGTGTTTGCAGATCCAAACTTTCGCCTCTTCTGCTTAAATTTCTACTCAATCTTGACAGCATATCTATAAGTTGCACCTAATGATGCGATGTCCATAAACTCCATTTATGTTTGAATGTATCTATGCATACAACCATGGTATTTGAGCACCAGATGTTGTTCAGATTCTTTGATACCCAATTTGGTGTGCAGGGTATGGAAAATATTGGTGAAATATGGTATTGTCTTGTCCCTTTCCTGACGCGGTTTGGTCCAACTTGTGTACTTGTCCTCGTAGATTCCAATGGGGTAGTATTGTTCTTTAATGGAATCCCTAAAGGAATCCCATGTGGGGGTGACCATAAATAATTTAGATTCCTCTATGGCCCTTTTCTCAGAGTAAGTATCCCACCAGTCCTTAACATGGGGGACGACCTTGAGAAGTGCAAAAGTAATATTTTCCCTGTCGAAAAAATTGTGGACCGAAAAATACCCTTCAAGTAGATTCAGCCATTTATCTACAACATCTGCATCTATCAGTCCTTCAAATAATGGAATATCAAAATTTAATTGTACCTTAAAGGGGGATGCATGGACGCTTGATGAAGATGTGTCTCCTGTGGGCAGTCGTCAAAGGATCTGTACAAAGTTGTCCATCATTTTGTTCCTTTGTCTTGCAAGGGATTCCTTGAGCAACATTTTAAAAGGTTCTCCTGCTCCATCATATTTATTCTTGTCCCCCATGTGTTTTTTCCGGGCTTGGCGTGGCTGATATTGCAAAGGCTTAACTGGTTCAAGTCCCAATTTCTTATACCCAGATCTTATCAGGGACATGCACGAAGAAAAATAAATGAAAAGCATACCACTTTGATACCATTGATCTGGATTTATGAGCGAAGTGAAAAAAATAATATATTGAATACAATAACACAGAGATATGGAGAACAAAAATAGATATACAGTGAACAATAACTTCTATTGAATAAATAAAATAGGTTGAAATTGTAAAATTGCAGAACTAGAAACAACTTGCTTGAATGGTAGTAGTTATCTCTGAGAAGAGATGTAGCTTGATACATGCATTTGTCTAAGAAGAATGATTACAATGAGGCTCCAGAGGACTTTTTAACATTACTCATGAATTCCAAAACCCTATACATCCAAAAACCTAACCCTAGGAGGTAAAACGCGAAAAGTTATGTGGGCACCTATGGGTAAGTTGGCACCTCAATTTCTCGAGGTTGTAAATTGTGCATACGACCTTTGTTTTAGGTGTGTGATAGTATATTGGAAATGTATTTTAGAGAACTATACATTATTCTATCAAAATCTGACTTTGTCTACAGTTTGACTGTGGAAAGCCAAAAAAACACTGTCTAGGGGCCCAAAACGGCCCTGGAATACAGAAAGATGTGTTGACATGTAAACTTCCAAAATAATACAATTGGATTAGATGGGTGGCCACTAGTCTCAACCTGGAATATGTGTAGGGATTCAGACGGCCCCAAAAGTGTAGAACCCACAATTACAAAGAAGTACAGAAGAACATGTTGAACTAAAAATTGTCAAGAGGAGCCAGTTGGAATAGGTGGGTGGCCACCAATATCCACCTAGATCACATATTCATCCATTGAACTCATAATCAACATAGTAAATGACAGGAAGAACAACAAATTTATATTATTTCCATTCAAATATTGGCATACATAGACCAAAAGAATCATAATTCACCAAGATCAATGCTCATAATTTACCAAGAATAGTGATGTATCACAAGGCGTTGTGCTCTTTCTATCAGAATCTGCACATGCTACTAAGCTAACTCTATTACAGACCACTTGCAAAATTGTTCCAACCACATACAAAACTAATACCTAGAGTCACAAGATGACTCATGCAAAAACAAGCCAAATTGATTCTTTCTCTGCTTCCGACCTCAGACTCTTCAAACCCTCTTTTGTGTCTTCATTTCTCCTTTTTATTTCTTTCTCTGCTTCCGACCTCGGACTCTACGAACCCTCTTTTGTGTCTTTGTTGCTCCTTTTTATTTCTTTCTCTGCTCTGGTTCTCTATCACTTTCACCTATACTCCACTCGCTCTTCTAACTACCAGTTTCACACACTTCTACCACCCACTTGCGGCCCACATAGATTCTTTTGACTCATGGAAATCCTAACGAACTTTCCAGCTCGTCCTTTAATTTCTCCACAATCTCTTGTGTTGCCTAAGTTAATCATTCAAGAATATTTCCAAATATATTGTTCTTGATTTCAGCATGCATGTGGTATCTTCCTATTTCATGGCGTGCACTGTAGAACTTTGATTGGCATGCGCACATTATTCCATACGTCGTGTAGTTTCTTGTGCACATGAATAATATTTACCCCAAAACTTTGGGTGACAATAGGCCCCCTACACTATTATTTGTCTCATCCTCAATCCAATGGTCTTGATCATGGTGTAACTAATGCCACGAAAGGAATCATCTTCATGAGTTCCTAAAGGAACTCCTAAAATTGACTATCAGTGTCATCTAGGGTGGCATGCAGTTGTTGAGTGAGTCGAACCACCTCATCTATATTAGTTGTTGTGACTTGGGTAGATTGAAGGTCAATATGATCCATTTTCTCGAGCATGGGGGTGGCTACGAACTACGTTATTGTTGTCATAGTATAGAAAATTTGGGCCTTATCAGCCACATCGTTGGTCAAATCATAAACAGTTTGTTGCTTTGCTTGAGTGGTAGTGATCTCCTTGGTCTTTCTTGTGATGGTTGTCATCGTGGCTTGGAGCTTTCACGTGGGTAGGGAATCCAAAATTATTTTCTTATTTGTGACCTCTACTTCAATCGTGCGAACCTTGTCATCAATAGAGATAGTTTCTAATGGATTCTACAAGTGGTTCTAGAGGGTAAATGTAATACCCTTGTTTCCCTCAATTTATAATGTAATTTTTATTATTTCCAAAAATCAAGCTAATAAACAGGGTTGTGAATTTTCATATATTGGCTGAGAAAACAAAAAGGCACTTAGAGGGGAGGAGGCTAAGGGATTGTTGGGCAGTGAAGGGCCTCCCTTATCCTATGTGTGTTGGTTGGTGTGGCTCTTTGTGGCAAGAACAGACCCCCTTTCTTGGTGGAATGAAGACTTGGCTTACTAAGTTCTTGTAGATGAAGGAGAGTAACCTTCATCTTTTCTCATTTGCTAAGTAAAATAATTTCCCCTCATGGCATCATACTTTGGCCAGGGGGTGGCCATATGTAGAGATAATAGGTGCAACTATGCCTATGGTTGGGTGTAAAGTGGCACACCCCTCAGTGATTGTCAGCACTTTCTAGCTTTCAAATAAGTATCTCTATGTTTAATTTCTACAAATGCTAAGTTCAGTAATATTGAAAAAAGTGTTCTGAGCAGTGTGAATTCAATATCATGTTAAATGATACCTTGAGAAATTAAATGTTCAAGAGAGTGTTACAACTAAAAATTATTGTGTTGATAAATTTACCTACCAACTACATTTTCATTAAATTGATATCAAAATGCTAGAATAGGTTGGCTGCCATATCTATGTCAGCTCAAGATTTTCTTACTAAGCAGTTTTGTCTCACTTGCAAGATAATAAGAATCCAAGAGTTAGCAATGAATACTAGGCCAGTATTGTCTTCACAGAACAACCTAAAAATAAGAAAATGGAATTGTTGTTAAAAACATGAAGATAGGTTAGATGTCCTTGGCCATTCTGGTGACCTGGGAAAATCTGCTAAGCACCAGATTTAGAGAGAATTTTGTACCTTTGTTTGACCTTGGGAGGATAGACCAAACATTGAAAAGAAGAAAAAATATTTTTAAATAGATATTTAGAAAAGAATGCAAAAATATTTTAAAATGGATATTTAGAAAAGAATGGGAAATATATCTGCAATTTCCTAACTAAAATAAAAATACAAAAATTTATGAGTTTTTATTTGAGTGTTTATACACATTTGTATTAAGTTATGTTTTGAAAAATATAGCAAATTTGGTATTTTCATGTGGTGTGGCTATGAAGGGTGTTGTATTTCTTACAATTTAGGGAAGAATCTCTTAATTTATGGTGGGTTTTAGAGTCTTAATTTATGGTGGGTTTTAGAGTTTACTGTGAAGGATTTTTTACCTTAAGCCAAAAACTCCTTTACATTATGGAAGTTGATAAAACACACTCCTTTAAATTATGGAAGTCGATAAAACACATTAAAAGAATATAATTATTCCTTTACACCATGAGGATAAAAAACTTATAAATATGATTTTAACTTTCAAAAAGGATACCATGAGGATAAAAAACTTATAAATATGATTTTAATTTTCAAAAAGGATATATATATATATATATATATATATATATATATATATATATAATGGAGGGAGGTAAAACACATTAAAAGAATACAATTACTCCTTTACACCATGAGGATGGAAAGCTTATAAATAAGATTTTAATTTTGAAGGGAGAAATCAATAATAAATATAGGCATGTATTTCAAGTTAAGTTTTCTCATTGATTTTTTCAAATGAAAATAATAAAAGAGAAAAATAGGAATATGGATTGTATATACAAATTTTAATATTGCATAATTAAATCAAAGTGTAAAGGAGATAACACGATGGAGAGACATTCATATATGAAGGGTGAGGCGTGGGAAACTTTGCGGAGGCCACTCGAGGTAATATTAACTCAATATTTTAATCCCTTTATCTACTATCTAGATATATATTCAGCTTATAAATGGAGACTTTTGGGAATTAGTAGATATTAGATATTTAGATATTGGGATTTAGTGTTTGGATTTATTATTTTTCAAATTTTATTTGTTTTAATTAATAATTAGTTTAATTAATTTGTATTAGGTATTAATTAATCTGATTTAATAATTAGGTTTTATTGGTGTTATTAACAACCTTAAGAAATAATGGGGATTTAACGAGAATTTAATCATGATTATGGATAAGGTTAGATGATTACAGTTGTGATAATTAATTTCATTAATGTTGTAATTAATATAAGATAATATATGAGCCACATCATCATGATGTCAACAATGACATGTGGACTAGTCTTGAAGTAAGGAAGTCACTCTAGTTTATGCAATCAATCCCTACAAAAAATCAAGCATTCACTCATAGAGTGCATGGTAGTTGTTACAGCATGTGTTGCAGCAATTGTTTCAGCACAGTGTTGCAACAACTGTTTCAGCACAGAGTTGCAACAACTATTACAACATGTGTTGCAACGACTGTCTTGCAACAACTATTTTAGCACAGTGTTACAACAATTGTTATAGCAAGTGTTGCAGCAAATGTTTTAGCACAGTGTTATAGCAACTATCTCAACATGGTATTCCAGCAACTATTACAGCATGTGTTGTCGCAACTATATTGCAACAACTATTACAACAATAGGAATTTGACACTTATTCCTTATTACCTTAAACTTGAAATATTTATGGGTTGATGTGAATTGATTGAGGCCAAATATGCTCTTGCATCATGAAGTGACATGTAAAACTATACAAATGCTTGTGTGGGTCTCAGTGCCTTGAATTTTAAATAGCTCTAATTTTCAATCCAGAAGCCCATTTGAGGCCAACTATATATCATTGAAAAAGATCTTGACGAGAAAAAAGAAAATGGAAGCATTTAATTAGGGCGTGAGTCTAAGGAAAAGAAGCTAAAAATTTTATACCCCATCCCTTAGAAATAACTTAGGGGGTTGGGTGTCTTACAGAGTGGTATCAGAGAAAGCATCAACACTTGGTCTGCTTGGGATCATGAAAGAGTCGAATAATTTTCTTAGAAAACTCTTTTAAAGGGGAGGGAAACCTACCCTACCCTATCCATAAGAGCTTATTAATTTTTTATTATTGAAAAGAGGGTTAAGACATTCTATTGTTTTTACATGTTTAAATTTGAACTGTATGTCATTGTTATGTGCTAAATAATGAAGCTAATTTCACCTTACAAAAAATTATGTGTTGTTCATAATTAGTGGATAATTAACTAACAGAAAATGTTGTCATCAACAATTAACTAGCCATTGGACTGCAAGGAAAACTACAACATAAAAAATGGTGACACGTCATGAGATGGGAGAGACATCCCATAACAAAGAAGAAGAGTCTGATAAAAGAAGAGTGGTGGAAACCCCTCTGAATTTGGTTGAAATTGTAAGAAATCTCATGGTAGAATTACAAATATTTAAAGAAAACAATGAG
This sequence comes from Picea sitchensis, assembly GCA_010110895.2. Lineage (NCBI taxonomy): Eukaryota > Viridiplantae > Streptophyta > Pinopsida > Pinales > Pinaceae > Picea > Picea sitchensis. The sequence continues at coordinate 45,687 of SNQJ01S0016454.1, forward strand.
AGGCTTATAAAAGAACAAGAAAAGAAAACTAAAATAAATGTAGTCTTGTTTCAAATCATTTCGGACATACAGAGGCAATTGCAGCATGGATCAGTAGTCGGTAATGTGGATAGACATTAGTCCAAGAAAACCTAGGGTCCACTTGAGATACAAAAGCATGGCCCTGAAAATAGCAACACCAGAAGAAGCACCTCGAAGAAGGACCAACATGGATCCAAGAGACACACTAACAACAAGGATTCATTTGGAGAATCCTCCAGTGAGGGAGCTAAAAGCTCCAAGGAAATTTCCAATAGTCGGACTAGTTCACATTCTCAGCAAAGAAGAAAGAGGAGGAATCATTCCAAGAGCCATGTCCCTGAAGAGTTTAATAAATCCAAGCCACCCACTTTTGATGGGGATATTAAAAAGGGGGAAGAAGCATAAGATTGGATGCTTGTCCTAAAGAAGTACTTTAGATTCCATGACTACTCTGAATTTTAAGGCTTGAATATCCATTTTTAACTTGAATGGAAAAGGCCTCCATCTGGCGGGAGGCCCTTAGAAATGTAAAGGGAATCCATGAGAAAGATATGTCATGGAGGCAGTTTGAGAAATACTTAAAAAAGAAGTACTTGTTTAAAAGGTACTATGATGAAAAGACTAAGGATTTATATGAAATCAAGCTAGGACAGCTCACAATAGATGAATATGTCAACAAATTTCTCAAGTTGATAAGGTGTGTGCCCTATATAAAGGATGAAAAGGTTAAGGTGCACCAGTTCCTTAGTGGGTTGCCTCAATCCTTCTGAGACAGGATTGAGTTTGATGAACCTAAGACTCCATAAAACAATATTTGAAAGGAAAGGTGTTGCTATGAGCAATTCAAGCACAAGGTAGAATCTCATAAGGACTGGAAGAAGAAATATAAATTGGGATTCAAGAATAAGGGGTTTAAATCCTCAAAGTTTAAGAATCATGGGAAAATATCTAAGATAATCCTTCCCACTAAGTGTGTGTATCAGCAGAATTTTCCATCTCAGAGTTAAAATAATCTCTTTGGATAAACCATAGGAAAGGTTGATAATACAAAGAGAGAACCATTGAAATGTTGGGGATGTGGATAAGAACATTTGATAAGGGGATTCCCACATAGACAGCAGGGAAGTAGGAGGTTCTACAACATCCAGGAGGCTACCATGGTTAATGATGTGGCCAAGAACATACCACAATTTTTTATGCAGCCTTGGATAATAGATAAGCAGACCACCAAGCTTCAATGGTGCAGATAGAAGGTATGATTTCCAACCATATTATTTCCATTTTAATTGACCCTGGTTCTAATTTGAGTTATGTTTCCCCTCAAACTGTTGAGAAATGTAAATTGCAGCAAGTAAAACATGTTAAATCATGGTCGGTACAACTAGCCACTGGGATAAAAAGAAAAGTATCAGAGTTCATACCATCATTCCAATTCATTATGAATGGGCTATCCACCCAAGCATCTGTAAACATACTTCCTATAGGATCTTATGACATGTTGATTGGCATGGACTGGTTGGCTTCCCATAATGCTGAGTTGGACTGCTATAATAAAAAATTGAAGTGTGAAGATGAGGAAGGGAAGAAAAGAACCCTGCAAGGAATTCAAAAGCATATCTCTGTGAGACAAATATCATCCCTTCAAGTGAAGAAGTATTGCAGAAAATGATGTTTTTGTATGAAATACAAGTATTGAACTCTGTTGAGGATAGTAAACTGAGCCTAGAGGACCATACTATATTGAGAGAGTATAAATATGAGTTTCCAAAAGAGGTACCAGGTCTACCTACAAAAAGAGATATTGATTTATCAATAGAACATATTCCTGGAGCGATGCTAATGTCTAGACAACCCTATAGAATGAGCACACTGGAGCTAGTTGAGCTCAAATTACAGCTGAAGGAGATGTTGGAAAATTTTTACATTCGACTTAGTGTGTCTCCCTAGGAAGCACTATCTTTTTTTGTGAAGAATAAGCATGGCACACTCAGGTTGTTCATAGACTATAGACAACTCAACAAGATGACAATTAAGAATAAGTATCCCTTACAAAGAATTGATGAATTATTTAACTAGTTAAGAGGTGCTACAAATTTCTCCAAGATTAACTTGAGGTATGAATACCATCAAGTCCATATTAAGGATGAAGAAATCCACAAAGAATCATTTAGGATGAGATATGGGCACTATGAATTTGTGGTGGCGACATTTGGGCTTACCAATGCACTAGCCACCTTCTTGTGCTTGATGAATAATTTTCTCAGCAAGTTCTTGGAGATATTTTTCTTGGTGTTCATTGATGACATATTAATATATTCTAAGAACAACTGAGTTCATGAAGAGCACCTCAATTTAGTGCTTCAAGTGTTGAGAGAGCACAAGTTCTATGAAAATTTTAGTAAATGTTTTTTCTTCCAAAAACAAGTCCATTACTTAGGCCATGTCATCTCTGAGGAAGGAGTGGCAGTTTATCCTCACAATATCAAGGTCATTATGGATTAGCCTACACCAAAATATATGTAGTTGATGTCAGATATTTTATGGGATTAGTAGGATACTATAGAAGGTTCATAAAGGGATTTTCCAATATAGGTCATCCAATCGCCTCCTTTTAGAAAAAGGGAGTTAAATTTGTTTGGACAACAACGTGTGAGGAGAGTTTTCAGCAACTGAAACATCTTTTAACCAATGCACTTGTGTTGAAAAATGAAGACCCAAACAAGGACTTCCTTTTGTGTACAAATTCATGCAAGGAAGGACTTGGCGGAGTCCTCATGCAAGAAGGACATGTGATTTGTTACTAATCCATAAAATTAAATGAGCATGAAACAAATTATGTGACACGTGACTTGGAATTGGTTTCCATAGTGCATGCTTTGAAAATGTGGAGGCATTACCTCCTATGAAGAAAATTTGTACCCATAACATACCATAGTGGACTGAGAAATTTGTTTGACCAACCCAAACTAAATGCTAGACAAGCTTGGTGTATGGCCCTTCTTAGTGAATTTGATTTTGAAATCAAACACATTAAGGGAAAAGAGAATAGGGTGTTTGGCACCCTCGGTAGAAGCATGCAAGTGATTCACATGGAAGTTATAAGCATTTGTGAATCAGACATAAAAGAAAGGGTTAAAAGCACACAAAAATTAGACGAGTTTTTCAAAATTGTAAAGACATATCTAGAGCAGGAGCCCACAGGGCTTAAATATGAGGGTTATCAGTTGTTGAATGATGGATTGCTAACTTACAAAGTTTGGTTGTACATTCCAAATTGTGACGAATTGAAGAGAATCATCATGGATGAGCTTCATAAAACACCATATACTAGTCATCCTGGTTATCCAAAGATGATAACGGCCACCAAGAAATTGTTTAATTGGCCAGAAATGAAAAATGACATAGTTGAGTACTTAGATAAATGTTTGGAATGTGACTGGGTTAAGGTGAAGCATGGGAATCCAGCAGGGTTGTTGCGTCCCCTTCTGATTCCAGAATGGAAATGGGAAACCATATCCATGAAATTTATCATAGGATTACCTAAATCAACCAAACAGAATGATGCAATATGGTAGTTGTGGATAAGATGAGAAAGGTTTCTCACTTTATCCCTGTAAAATCAACTTGCAAGGAAATAGATATTGCCAATATTTTCATGAAATAAATATTTAGGTTGTGTGGTGTACCTAAGATAATCATATCAGATAGAGACGCTAAATTTACTTCAAAATTTTGCAAGTATATGCTTGATGGTTTTGGGACTAAATTGTTATTTAGTACAGCCTACCACCCTCAAAATCATGGGTAGACAGAGAGGGTAAACCATGTATTAGAAGACATGTTAAGGATGCATGCAATGTATCATACCAAGAAATGGGAAGAATATCTACCAATAGTAGAGTTTGCCTACAACAATGACTATCAGAAGTCATTGAGAATAAGACCTTTTGAGGCTCTTTATGGAAGGCAATGCAACATTCCAATTAGTTAGGATAACCCAATGGACATAAATACACTCGGGTCAGACATGCTATACATGCTAAAAAAAAATGGAACGGAAATTAATTAAAATAAAACAAAATCTAAAAGTAGCTCAGGACAGGAAGAAAAGTTCTGCAATCGAAAATAGGACTCCCATAGAGTTCAAAGTAGGGGGTCTTGTGTTTCTCCAAATTAGACCTAGAAGAAGTTCCTTGAGAATGGGAACTTGTGCCAATTTGGCACCTCAATTTTGTGTACCTTTTGAAATTTTAGATGGAGTGGGACCTGTAGTATATAGATTATTTTTGTCTCCCAAAGTTAAAGCACATAATTTTTTCCATGTTTAATTAATGAAGAAATATGTCCATGATTATAATCATATAATTAACTGGTATGTCATCCAGATGGAACCAGAGGGAGAATTTCATCCAGAACCATAATGTATACTAGACAGGAAAGAGATCCCACTCAGGAACAGAACCATTGCACAAGTCAAGGTGTAATGGAAACACTTTGGTCCAGATGAAGCTAAATGGGAAATGGAGGATCCCATGAAACAGGAAATACCCATTTTTGTTCACTAATGTACATACAGATCACAATGGAAAATAAAACATTGAGGGCGGTGTTCCTTTAAGGGGGAGGGGATTGTAATACCCATGTTTCCCCCAATGTGTAAATTTGTTTTTTATTATTGCCAAAAAAAACTATTGATAGGTATGTTATGTATAAATTTTGAAATGTGGTGAACTTTTGAAAAAGGATGTGATGTAAATATTTATGTTATTAATATAAAAAGAAAAAGTTGAATAACTATTGAAGAGGATTTCCTATACAGGTTATGATTCCATGAGAGGGGGTGGTGAGGGGGAACCCTTACTATATGAAATGACCCTTGCCTAACAGTACCCTGCTGAATCAAAATATTCAAACCCAGAATTGTCCTTTGTCCCAGAAGATTTAATTACCAGTCAAGCTGGTGGTTGGGTGGTCCTCCTTAGAAATCAATGAGAAAATGAGGAGGGTACCCATTTGGAAGTTTCTGATATGAACCATGAATTTGGGGGATTTGACCCATGAAATCTTGTTGTAGAAGGAAAGAAAATGATAAAAATTGCAAGTAGAAGAGAGAGGACGCACACAGTTGGATATAGGGACCAAAATCTAAGTGGAGGAGAGTATGTAAAAACTTCTCTAATTCTTATAAAAACATAGAGAGAAGTGAAGAAACATGTTTTTTGGGTGTAGGAATCATGGGAAACTATCTTCAAATCAAGTTGGTAATCAGGGCTACTAATTTTCAAAGATTGGTTGAGCAAACATGAAGGCACTAAAAGGGGAGGGCCCTGAGGAACTGTTGAGCAGTGAAGGGCCTCCCTTATGTTGTGTATGTCAGTTGTTGTGGCTCTTTGTGGCTATAACAGACCCCCTTGAAGACTTCGCTTGCTAAGTTCATGTAGATGAAGGAGAGTAACATGCATTTTTTCTCATTTGTTGAGTAAGAGAATTTTCTCTCATGGAATCATACTTTGGCTACAGGGTGGCCAACTGTAGAGATAATAGGTGCAGTTGTGCCTATGGTTGGGTGGAAAGTGGCACACCCCTCAGCAGTTTCCAACACTTTCTAGCTTTCAGATAAGTATCTTTGTGTTTAATTTCTAGAAATGTTAAGTTCATTAATATTGAAAAATGTGTTCTAAACAATGTGAATTCAATATAAGGGTTAAATGATATCTTGAGAAATTATATGTCCAAGAGGGTGTTACATCTGAAAAGTATTGTGTTGATAACTTTACCTACTAAATGCACTTTCATTAAATTGGTATCAGAATGCTATAATAGGTTGGCTTCTATATCTATGTCAGCTCAATATTTTCGTATTAAGCACTTTCAGCTCACCTAAAAGATAATAAGAATCCAAGTGTTATCTAGTGAATAATAGGCCAGTATTGTCTTCACAAAACAACCTGAAAATAGGAAAATAGGCCAGATGGCCTAAGCCACTCTGCTAACCTGGGAAAAACTTCTAAGCACTAGATTTAGGGAGAATTTCGGACCTTTGTTTGACCTTAAGAGGATAGGTCAAACATTGAAAAGAGGCAAAAATATTTTAAAATAGATATTTAGAAAAGAATGGGAAATAAATCCACAATTTCCTAATTGAAATAAAAGAACAAAATCTCATGAGTTTTTATCAGTATTTATAAACATTTATATTAAGTTATGTTTTGAAAAATATGGAAAATTTGGTATTTTTGTATGGTTTACCCGATATTCATATGGTGTAGCTATGAAAGGAGTTGCATTCCCTACAAATTAGGGAATAATCTCTTAATTTATGGTGGGTAATGAACCCGAGTAGAAATTTAGAGTTTACTATAAAAGATTTCTTACCTTAACAGTAAAAAACTCCCTAAATTGTGGAGGGAGGTAAAACACAGTGAAAAGGATACAATTACTCCTTTACACCATGAGGATGGAAATCTTATAAATAGGATTTTAATTTTCAAAAGGGAGAAATATAGAGAGAGGGGCCATGTATTTCCAATTAAGTTTTCCTTTAATTTTTTCAAATGAAAATAATAAAAGAGAAAAATAAGAATATAAATTGTATAGGCAAATTTTAATATTACATAATTAAATCAAAGTGTAAAGGAGATAACATGTTTTCCCTTTGATTTTTTCAAATGAAAATAATAAAAGAGAAAAATAGGAATATGGATTGTATATACAAATTTTAGTATTACATAATTAAATCAAAGAGTAAAGGAGATAACATCAGGGAGAGAAATTCATATATGAAGGGTGAGGCATGGGAACATTTCCCAGGGACACATAAGGTAATATTAACTCAATATTTTAATCGCCTATATCTATTATCTAGATATCTATTAAGATTATAAATGGTGACTTTTGGGAATTAGTAGATATTAGATATTTAGATATTGGGATTTAGTGTTTGGATTTATTATTTTTCAATTCTTATTTGTTTTAATTAATTATTGAATTAGTAATTAGTTTAATTCATTTGTATTAGGTTTTAATTAATGTGATTTAATAATTGGGTTTTATTAGTGTTATTAATAACCTTTAGACATAATGGAGATTTAAGGAGAATATAATCATGATTATGGATAAGGTTATGGGTTGATTATGATTATAGTTGTGATACTTAATCTCATTAATGTTATAATTAATATAAGATAATATATGAGCCACGTCTGCATGATGACAACAGTGACATGTGGACCACTCGTGGAGTAAGGCAATCACCCTATTTTATGTAATCAATCCCTACAAAAAACCAAGTTTCCGCTCTCAAAGTGCACAACAGTTGTTACAGCATGTGTTGGGGAAACTGTGTTGCAGCAACTATGGTGCAACAATTGTTTCAACACAGTGTTGCGGGAACTGTTTCAGCATGATGTTGCAGCAATTGTGTTGCAAGAATTGTTTCAGCACAGAGTTGCAACAACTGTTTTAGCATAGTGTTGCAACAATTGTTACAACATGTGTTGCAAAAATTGTTTCATCACATTATTGCAGCAACTATTATAGCATGTGTTGCAGCATTTGTATTGCAACAACTATTACAGCAATAGGAATTTGACACTTATTCATTATTAGCTTAAACTTGAAATATTTATGGTTTTATGTGGATTGCTTGAGGACAATGATTCTTGTGCATCATGAAGTGACACATGGCATTGTATGGACACCTATGTATGCCTATATGCCTTGAATTTTAAATAGCCCTAATTTTCAATCCATAAGCATGTTTGAGGAAAATTGTATATCATTGGAAAATCTCTTGACAAGAAAAAGACAATGGAAGCCTTTAATTGGGGTGTGAGTCTAAGGAAAAGAAGTGAAAAAATTTATATCCCATCCCTTAGAAAGTACTTAGGGGGTTGGGTGTATTACATTAAAATTGTACTCGACCAACCCTAAAAAATGTTTAAGTCAGGCCTCGCCTTTGTGGAGGGATTCCTTAGCCACTGCAACCTTCTACTGCAGCTCTAGGTCTACTGGAGTCGTGTGCGGGGTGCAAGGTTTTGTGACTCCAAAACCCAAATATGCTCAGTGATTGCTTTCAGCTTCTGCAGTGCCTAGACATCGGGTTGTGCATGTTCTAACAGATGGACCTGTTGAGGCCACAACCCCCCTTTAATTTCACTTGTAAAAGAAAAAGGAAAGGGTCCCTCTACTAAAATTTCAATCCTAATTCCTCATCCTCTATTGCTTAAGTCTAATATTAACTCTTTGTCTATATTGACAGAGTTCGGGGTCTGATCTTAATTGATGGTTGTCTTGAATGAGTTTGTTGTTGAAGATTATATGAATGGATAACYCAAACTATGCACATCYCTATTTTCACGGTGTGCTTCATGTCTTCATCTTTATGCTTTCACTTGTTGATCCTACTCTTTTGTTTCGAACTCTAAGTCTTAATCATAAAATAACTAATCTTTCTTTTGAGTTGAGACTTTGCACATRCAATATCGAGACACTTATCTATAACCACCCATGATTATTGTTGAAAAACCCCAACACTCATTTATAAGTTTACTTGAAGGCAAGTAATATAATATGTATGGCACATTAGCAAGTCTCTTTTTGATCGCATGAATGATCTCATTTTTATATTTTGCAAGAGTAGGTTCATAAGGCCACTTCATTTATGTAACTGCTCTAGCCTTGAGATGAATGTGGGAGAATCCCTTGATCCTTATCCTGAACCTTGACCTTGATCCTCCATAGGCTTCCCCTCATCAGGAAGAAACTTACCTTGGCCTACAGTTTCCTTAAGGTCTAAAGCCCCCAAGGCTATCGGATCCACCTTTCTCCTAAGCATGTCCACGAGCCTCTTCATATTGATCTCTATCGAGATCCTCTTTCGGACTTCCCTCTCTTCGAAAACCCAGGCCCAAGACCTATTGTGTTTCTTGGTTGTAGGTCCTTGTCATGTAGTCTCCTAACATTTGTTCGTTATCTATCACAACTAATATCATGTATTGTGACCTAGTGAAAAAACCTATTCCTTGATCTGGTCACATTCTCGCTCCTCGAAAAGTTATCAGGTCTGCCCACTGAAACTTTCAGATCAACTAGATTGACCTATGTCATGTGTCCAGTTGGAGTTAATCTCCTTTTATCTATTTGTTGCTACTTGTGACATTGATTCATCACATGAAGTGACATATTCTTCCCCTCCGTCACTTTCCACTCATCGTAGTTGAATCATGTTGTTCTTGATTTCCATATGATCTAGCTACTCTCCTTGACACCAAGTTTCTCAAAATCTACCTGATTAACCTTATTCCTAATTGAAGTCGCTAGTGCAAAACCCTAGTTGGCGGAATCCTGATCAGTGGAACCATGAGGGGAATGGAACCTTGACTTGTGTGTAACTTGACCTAATTTCCTAATTTTATTTTTTTTATTTTT